>JAGFPH010000621.1:259086-305780 GCA_018207615.1 Philaenus spumarius | reverse complement strand
ATATATATATATATATGTCTCAAATTCAAGAATGGGGTATTATACAAAAATGAAGCACACTATTGCTTTAGCATGTGTTTAAAAGATTTTTGTTCTTGAAATATAGGTGATAGCTGATTAAGTGGATATACCCCAACCTAATTAAAACTCTCAAATATATTGTCCCAGCTTTTGTGTATAAGTGACGTGGCTTTTTGCAGAACAAATCTTGACAAAAATCCTTCAAAATAAGGATGTTAAAAATCTGTTTAAAAATTCGGTCATTAAATTATTAATGGATTTTTATATGTATTTCCAAAACCTTATATGTTACCGTTACAATTATAAAGTCTGAAATAGGTGTACTTTTAGGATTTTTAGTAAAGTACCAGCAAGGAAACATTACAATACGACTGACATTTCTCGCTACACACCCAAATTTTTAACTATAAGTTGTTCAACATTATCAAGCTAATGGAGCATGTGAACTTGTTATTTAACATGTACAGAAAATTTTCTAAAATTTTTTTTGGATTTCTATTTAGGGGATAAAATGGTGTCAGCATGGATGAAAAAAATAGTGACACTTCATTAAAATATAATAAACCGACATATTTAAAAATCCAGTTATATATGTAAACACTTACCTCTAAATCCACCGCCTCTATAACCACCACCGCCACCTCCATATCCTCCACCTCCTCCTCCATAACCCCTTCCACCCCTGAAACCACCACCTGAAACCCGAATAAAATAAATTAAATAACATAAATCACCGCAAATATTTTTAAGATGTACATATGGGTCAAAGTCACAAAATATTGCAATTTTAGTACCTTTAAAAAAATTTTTTTTTAATATTTTATGACAAAATAAATTTGTATATTTTTTAAACACTTTTTTCCTTCTCACTAATCAAGTTGCATGATAAAAAGTTACTATTTTTAGAGACTAAAATATGTTTCCTTTCTGAGAAATACAAATCGGTCACTGTCCTTGACCAGCCATCTTAATGTTGAATAACAAATAAACAAACAAAGAGATCGATAATCACGGCAAAAACGGCATAGAAAAACGTTTAGGTTATGTGATGATTATTACATAACCAATATTCGAGCAGAGGACAAAATAACTATGTTTTTTTTTCTTATTCAACACTTGCCTCTAAAACAGCTGAGTAAAGATCGCCTAAACAGGGTGCCTAGTGATATGACCTTTTGAAATTCCCTGACTTTTCCCTGACTTTTCCCTGACATTTCCCTGACTAAATAACGTTTTCCCTGACCAATTTTAGAAAAAGCACAAACAAAACCATGCTAATTTAATTTTAGTAAATCAATCAAATTATATTGGTGGGCAAATAAATTTTTAGGGAATTAATTAAACACGGTAATATTATAACAGTTCAATATTTAATACTATCTATGTTAATGTAACAACCACCAGCAGTTGCAAATTACGCATTTATGACTATAAATATTGAATTACTAAAATTATATATTATTACATTATAACAAAAGAAATAACTACAGTAACTGGTTTTTGTAATCCAGCTACCAGTACAGATTTGCATTGAATATTTAATTAATTGATACAAAGATACACAAATTCAAAAACATTTAATAAAAATACTAACATTTTTAGCTTAGAGAAAGGTTTCAAACTCATATCACGGCAAGTGCATTGGAACAAGCTGCCACAATCACACGCTTAACTCACCAATAATTGTTTTTATGTATCAGAATACATAGTTTTCTTATTGATTAATTTAGAAGTTCATCTTATCTTTAATGTTTATTTTCTCAATTAAAAATTGTATTAATCTATGATTTTAAATAGTTATTTTCAACTATTTTCCTTAGAAATGTTATTTTTCCCTGTCCTTAACCAAAATTCCCTGACTTTTCCAGGTTTTCCCTATTTTCCCTGTTGCTAGACACCCTGCTAAAGTATAAACGCTTGGTTTACGTTATCGTTCGCAATAGAATTGAACAATGAAAACCATTATTGTTGAATACTATTTTTAGATATTTCAAGAGGTGGACTTGTATTTACTGTACTACAGTGTACTATCATTGTATTTGGATAATCTAATAGAACTCCGATCCAATGAATTATTTCAATCCACTGGAAATTCAACGATAGTGGCGCTATCTATGGGAGAAACGACGAAAGCGGTGTGTAGCACCAATGCCTTGAATGATTTCTCCCTAGCGCTACCCCACGCGATCATTCAATATTTTCCTGACAACCTTTTTTCGCCACACTGCTGCCGTATGCATGCATGATCTATTTTATTAATCATGATCTATGGTACTATATAGGCTAACAAATTGACGTTCTGTATACAACAGTAGACTATTGGCAATTAACGCTAGAACTGTTATGGTTAAAGCTAAACTTACAAAGCCCGTTTATAGCGTTTTGCAAGCATATTTTTAAAAATTTGCCAAAAATAGTAAATGAACCCCAATCTAAAAGTGTTCAATGGCTTTTTTGTAGAAGAAACTTCAAAGAATTCAAATATGCCACTAAAAATTAGTTTCTTTTGAAATTGTAAAAGTATTAGCTCAAGAAACAAAAAATGTTCAGTAATGAAAGGAAAAATTTCAACTTTAGGCCTACATAACAAGTAGTAAACATTTTTTGAATTTTTTCGTAAGAGTAAAAAAGTTTCGTAATTTAGTTCTAAATAGAACTGTATAAAAACATTTATCAATTTCAAATTTCTTATTTTGAAAAACACAGTTTTTATGTTCCAAATACTCGACGCTAACAAAACTAGGCCTAGATTGAAACTTAATTTACTAATATAAGCTTTGCCCAAAAAAGAAATATTATTATAACAAAGTGTAGAGGATAAATCAAAGAAAAGAACGGTATACTTGTCTTTCCTTAGTTCACAAATGTGTTTGGTGAGTTATCTTTATTTGAATAACAAAATGACATCAATCTAATGAAACGTCGCCGGTCGATATTCTACGGGCAGGAAGGGTCATTTGAATACCTTGGGAACACATGCGCCAGACGGTCTCACTAGAATGCCCTAATTATGTACTTTTCATTGCCGTCTAGACAAACAAAAAACTGGTTATTTCTAGTTCAATTCCCACCGTTAGAAAGGTCAAGCTTTTCTCTACAAAATGGTGTAAAGCAATCTGTCAAAACATGTGATATAATAGGAGTTATATCGGTTGACAAATGGGCTGTTTCGTTGGTTGAAAAACTGTCCAATCGCAAGGGTTTACAGAAATAGTTTGAATAAATCCTGTAAAATAGTGACATCTGATTGGAAGGCACCATTAGAAAGATAAAATCTTGACGAATCCAATGGTAGCTTTATAATCTCGATATAAATACTTCTGTAGGTGGGCTTGAACGTTGAAGAAGTAGGAAATAACAGTACAATTGTATGCAGATTCGCGTGCGGAAATAGCTGTAGCCCGATATGTATATTTTAAAACGATGATTACATATGTAAATATACGTTTTACGAAAAAGTTGTAAATACAAAAATTAAAGTTTAATTCATTTCCTTTCCAATGGTGCCAGTTTTATTACGATTGGATGATTTTAAGTGGATTAAATTATCGATTATGCAAATATATGCAAATTCTCGCATATATATAATGCATACATATAATGTTCGAGCGGGTTGCATTTGCGCCCGAGAGACTGCAGTCTGCCACTTTGAGGGTTAAAAGTAAACAATAAATAAAACAGTTTACATTGTAAAAGCACAATTTGAAAAGTAAAGTAATTAAATATCTAAAGTATGTTTAAAGTAAGTAGGTACAGTACTGTAATTATAAACACACTAGCTTTAAAAAAATTACCTGTAGGCCTACATTTCAGCACTTAAAAATATAAACAGTAGTCCGTTGGAAGTTTATTAATGAATCTTGTTTTTTTTTAAGTTTTACTTACAGTACTGTACAGGAACGCTAATGGCTACATTAGTTTTTGAAAAGTTTTGATTTTCGGCTGCTTCACACACTATACATGTTTTTTGGAAGCCATGTCCCTCAATCTGGGTCTACATATATGTTTATTCTTTTAGCTGTTTCAGGTACACATTGACCTATTTCTATGCCTTCCCCATGCAATTTACTAATTTCAGCATCAAAATTTCTAGCACCAGAACTGCAGCTATAACTAGACTAATAATTATAATAAAAGTCTGAAGTTTTACACAGATTTTATTTATTTCACTGATGTGAACAGCATTACTTAACTGTCCCGCAACAAGTTTATTGATTAACTAGTAAGCCCTGTGAAAAATCACAGGTTGATTAATTAGATACATATCAGAAATACATCATTTAAAAAACAAACTATTTAAAAACAACATTAAGGCCTACTTATCTGGGCCTACCTAACTATGCTGGCGGGGATTTTTAACTCGGTAGGATTATAAAACTGTACGCCTATTTGTTAAACATTTTTATTTACATACGTTATTATATACTTAAAGAAAGATAAAAATACTATCTTTTAATTGCCTTTTATTTCACATTGATCGATCAAATGATTTAGAAGTTATTAATATTATAGTGAAGAAATTACTAATCAAATATGTTTATAAAAATACGAAGATGTACGAATGTTTCCCAAGCTAAACGAATAGGTACCTCTTCTTTAAATTTGTATAAACAAATATATAGATGATAAAAGGTTGTATTTATATTGTTATGTTTTTTCTTTGATATCTTTTTATTTTAGTTTAATAGATAAATAGATATTTCAATAATATGTGATGGGATTACCCAAAACTGTAAGTAGGCCTAGGCCTAATTTCTATATATAACCTAAATATAGTAATGACACTATGAAAGAACTTAACTTCATGTAGGCTAGTAAACAAATAAGTATTTAATAGTGATCATAGCTGTCCAAATGTTCAAAATGTCAATACATACAATAATTTGGTTTTTAAAATAATACAAATGTTTTAGTTGATTTGCCTCAGGCAACTGTAATATCTACGAGGTGTGAAATTCTTGGGACTCAGACAAACTTGAAGTCATATTTGAATATTAGTTTAATCATTAATTAAGTTTCATTAGAAACAGGCAAAGAATTATTAGTTGAATCTTATAAGTTCAAAATTTAGAATCAGTTAGTCCAATTCTGTGAGTAGATGACAAAAGCTGATAAGTCACATTTTTGGTCAAATTGAGTTATGCATATGGGCGTGTTCAGAAAAAAGAGATCTACAAGATGGCATAATCATATAAGTCGTATCTCTATAAATAACTTAAGATATAGCCCTTGCCCAAACCTGATATGTAATTTTTCTCCAATACCAAAGAAGACAAATTCTGTTATGTCGGTGTATATCAACTACTTGACATTGGTTTTAACATAATTGAATGGTACTAAGATGGCAAAATTTGTTAAGTAATTATATCAGGTATTTTAAAAGTTTTGCAGGTTTTATTTATAATTAAAGGTAAGGTGACAAAACCTGTTATGTTTTCTTAACAACAACTGCAGCTTTGTATGGTGACATATTTGTAGTTTTAACAGATGGCAAAACTTGATAAAGAGATTTATCATCATTTGCCATCTTCAGTAAGTTAATTTTTTTATTTTATGAGCTAATATACAAACATACCATGTTATGTCGTCTGCTAGTTCTTCCAATTGGTGTTGTGTTCTATCGCTATCGAACCTATTCATGATTGAAATGTGTTTTTAAAAGTAAATTATTATTCTAAATTTGCCAAAAATGAGTTCTAAAGAAAATATTTGCGTAAGTCGTCGGACAAAACTGTTAGTTTCTTTGGCAACCAAGGAAGATGGAATTCCTCCTCAACCAGAGAGTGAGGACTGGGATGGCAAGGATACAAACTTTGAGGTTAGTATGGTTTTTCTATGATATCATAGGACAATAGTTTATTATTTTCTGTGATATATCTCTAATGTGCATAAGCGAAATATAAAATCATGTATATTTTGTATTATTTAAGTTTAAAAAATGTTATGTATTTGAATTATAATAGCAATCAATTACTAAATTATTATGCACTTGTTACAGGATAGGCCTCATCCTACTGTGACTGACATGGAGTATCTTCCAATTGAAATAGAAGACACCGATTACTTTTTGGAAGGTGAAAATAATTTAAATTTCGAAGACAATCAGGTTGTTGACATAGAGAATCTTCCCATTACAATTATTGAAGATATTGGAGATAATCTGGAAATTCCCATATTAGAAACTCTCCCTACAGAAATATCAGAAAATGTGGAAATTTTCAATATTGTAAATAATGAATCTATGGTTGTAAACAGTCCGATGGAGATTAACATTGATAACCAACTAACCTCGCTTGATGTAAGTTACTAGAGTTAAGAAACTAAGTTGATTGCTCTGCTTTATCCCTTATTTTTCGAGTTAATGTTAAATTATTTAGCATTTATGGTATTTATGTACAACCTGGTACTTGTGTTTGAATATGAAAATTATTTTATAAAACGCCCTAAGATAGGGTTACCATATTTTGGGATTCAGAAACCGGGACATATTGAGGCATTTTTATTCCTTATGCCAAACGGTAAAAATCGGCTTAATCCACACGTTTTTAAATTGTCAATTCAATTGTTACTTAACCTTTAGCAAATAACATGACTATTTAGCGCTAGAGAAGGCGAAAAATAGGTTTTTTTGGAATAAAACATCAATAGTACTTTTATAAAAATAATATAAACGGATTTATTTAGATATTACTTTAATTGAGTTAGTTCAAAAACATTTAAACAAATCCTCTTGATGCTCATAATTAAGTATAAATAAATACACTAAATTATCTATAAACTCTGAAATAAATTACTATTATTTAAAAAGTTAAAGCATAAAAATATACCTAAAAGTAAAACATATAAAATGATGTTGATTAATAGAACAGATAAAGTACTTAAAAAGACAAAATATGTAAAAAAATAGTTCAATCTTAATGCTCAAAATTAATAATAACATAAATACACTAAATTATAAATACTATGAAATTTATCATTATTATTTTTTAAATTTAAAGCATACAAATATAAATTAAAAGTAAAACATATAAAATTATGTAGTTATAAACATATAAAATACTTAACAAAACATTTATTTGCTTTTAAGATAAATACTTAAAAAGACAAAATATGAAAAAAAGATAGTTCAATAAATTTATGGCAAAAAAAGTTTATTCATACTTTACATTTAAATGAACTTCCTTTAGGAAAGCAGTGTTCATTTTGATTTTTTCATAGAAATCGGAGCAGCTAATTTCCATGTTAAGTTTGTAGTACAGCAGTCCTTTCACTGTGTATTCACCGGTAATCAAAGCTAACTAAATGTAATCACTACTACAAACCGCACTGAAAAACTATAACAATATCCGAAACTGCTCAGTTTTATTTAAATGAAAATAAATTGATTAATTTTAAAATTAATTGCAGGCAAAAGTAATTTATTTTAAGTAAAAAATGAACGTAACAAAATGAACCAATATCTTGCCCAGTGAATACTGAAGACTAAAGCAAAAAATAGTGAAGATAAGTTAGGCAAAGTCAGGTAGGCGACGAGTAAGTAGATATTTCGTTTGTAGTAGGGTAGTAACCATGTTACATTTTACTGGCTTACTACACTGCCTTATGAATTGCGTAGACCTATGCTTAAACGTGAGATCAAATTTCCAGTAAGGATATTCTTTCATTAGTTATCTAATTCAACTTTCTGATTTATTTATAGGACTTTGTTGCGGTGAATGGATGTTTACAATTTCTGTATTCCGAATGTAAAGTTTCGTAAGCAAAAACCAAACATTTTTTAAATTTCAATTTTAACCGGGACAAAATCCCAAACCGGCCGGGACACCGGGACCAGAGCTCTAAACCGGGACTGTCCCGGTCAAACCGGGACGAATGGTAACCCTACCTAAGAACAAGCATTTCAAGCGAAATGACTGTTGTTTATCAGTGTAAAAGGGTATTTTAAGGTACCGTAAGTTAGCGTAACCATGATTGAATTTTGGTATAACCTTAATCATTTTAATTCGTTTTTTTACATGGAGGGCAAAATAGCTACTCATTTGCATTTAGCATAGAAATTTGTCTATGCACCTTCGCCTTTAGGCGAGTGAATTCTGAAATGTACAATAAATCTTAAATATTTCACTTTACTCAACCCAGTTATTATTTTCAGGAGATGCCATTAAGTTTTGAAGAATATATTCTTATTGAAAATGAAGAATACAATCCTACTGAATCTGTGAGCAAGAAAAATGAGGCAGAAGTTTATAAAAATAACACAGAGTTAAATGCAACTGAGGGGAAAAACATTCTTTTCCAGGTGAGCCATATTTTCTATACCATCGGAACATAAAAATATCAGTTAAATCATAGATTTCCATTTTTCTATACTGCCACATTTTGCATGCAGTTTTAATGGTGGTTATTATTTTTCAGGAAGTTCGTGGAAGTGATGTGGAAGATACAAATTCTGATCCTGATTGGTTACCTGATTTAGAAAGTAATGCAAAGAGACAAAAATTTACGGAAATCAATGATCTAAAAAGATGTTCCAAAGAAGAAAATAAAATGAAAGGTAGGCTTATTTCATTACCTAATAATTTGATTGGCATTGTTTGTATTTTACTGCAGATAAGTGAAATAATGTGCAAAATATATCCCATGTTATTGTTATTACATTAGGCCTACTCTACAATTATTTGATTTATTATTATTTTTACAGATGGTCTTCTATCTACCCACAGAAACGTCAGATCTCCCATGGATGACAGTATGTCAAAACTAACTGAAAATAAAGTAGGCCTAAACCTAGAAAACTGCAATGAGAACCCTGAAAACACAATAGAATGTGATAAAAACAGTGAATGTGTAAGAAGAATGAAAGGTATTAAAAAAAGAGAGAAAGAAAAATTCAAAAAGGATCATGGATTAGACTATAAAAATAGAAAAGGTGTATTATTTCCAGCCAGAACATTTAAACCAGTTGAAAAGTGCTGCAATAAAAGGAAGTGTGACGAGAAAATCAAACCAGCCGATCAAAGAAAAATATTTAATGACTTTTATACACTGCCATTTTGTGCAAGGGATCAAGCATTAGCTGACCGAATGAAACTGTCCATACCATCAGGAAGTAGAAAAAAGAAAGATACAAGTGAAACAAAAGTTACACGTGATCGGCTTGTGACTGTATCATACTACATTACCTTAGATACAACTGAAATAGAAGTATGTAAAAATATGTTCATGTGGGTTTTTGGATTAAATAGAGGCAAGGTTGACGTCATTATTCAAAAAGTTAAGGCTTCTT
Source organism: Philaenus spumarius (assembly GCA_018207615.1). Classification (NCBI taxonomy): domain Eukaryota; kingdom Metazoa; phylum Arthropoda; class Insecta; order Hemiptera; family Aphrophoridae; genus Philaenus; species Philaenus spumarius. The sequence continues at coordinate 296,473 of JAGFPH010000621.1, read as the reverse complement.
CGTGTGGCATAATCCAAGAAGATATGCGTGGTAAGCACCCACAAAAGTTCAAAACTTCCAGTGACGATTTAGAAGACATTAATAAATTCATAGACAGATATCCTAGGCACGAGAGTCACTATGCTAGGCGCGATAACTCCTCGAAAAAAGTATTTCTACCAAGTAATTTAAATATTAAGATTATGTATAAGGAATACTGTGAGTATAGAATTGAAAATGGTCATCAGAAGTCCGTATGCTATGATGTTTTTAGAAAACAGTTTAATGCCAAAGGCTATAAATTCAAACTTCCATTCATTGACACATGCAACAAATGTGATGAGTTTATTTTAAAGAAAAGACATTCCATAAATAAATCTGATCGTCAAATCGTTTCTGATATGCATGACTCTCACGTGAAGGAGGCCCAAGAGGGTTATGATATGAAAAGTCATGATAAAAACCTTGCAAAATACTATGACAATAGAGCTTTATTGGTGTTTGATCTCCAACAGGTTCTCCCTGTACCCTACTTATCATCAAATATTGCATATTACAAGAGGTTTCTATCTATGTATAACCTCACTATAAGAGACTGTTCAAATGAGCAGGAGTCTTCTTACTGCTGCATGTGGAGTGAGATTGATGCAGGCAGAGGGTCTGACGACATTGCCTCTTGTGTTTTTAAAAATATTATGGATCTTCCAGATAATATTGAACATGTCACCACATACTCTGACACCTGTGGAGGACAAAACAGAAATATTAACATTGCCGCCATGTTTTCTTACGCTTTGACAAAAAATAAAACCATTCAGGTTATTGATCAAAAGTTTTTGCTGCCTGGCCATACACGTCTCGAATGTGACAGTGATCACGCTCGTATTGAGAGAGCGAAAAAGAAACTTCACTCGTCAGCTAACGCAAACAGTAGCAGTGATACATACCGGATAATGGTACCACGTGATTGGTGTCAGTTTGTCCGCACACTTTCTGGGAGAAAGAAATTCAAAGTAATTGAAATGAACCAACATGATTTTAAGGACTTTTCTAGTTTATTGAAAAGTGTTTTGGTACATCGCAAAGTTGACGAAAACAAACAGAAAGTTGAATGGTTGAAAATCAGGTGGCTAAGATACACCCAAGATTTTGGAAGAATATATTTCAAGTATGATCTTAATCCCTTTTCTCCATTTAGATTTTTCAGTATATTGAGGGGTAAGAAGGGTCGACCAGAAAACGTTGAAGTTGCAAGATCCTATGCAGGAGCTTTGCCAGTAAACCCAAAGAAAAAGAAGGACATTCTCTCTATGTTCAACCTGATTGATCCTCAGTTTCATTCTTTCTACAAGAAGCTGGCTACTGATAACAAGAGCCTTGAGTTTGATGAATTGGACGACCTGGCTGAAGAAGATGAAGTTTAGTTTTTACTTGGCTGAAGAGTTGTTTATACTTGGCTTAGGAATAATAAGTTTTAATATAGACTTAGATAAGGAAGGAGAAGTTTAACTTGACTCAGCTATTATTATTTTTTCTCTTAAAATAATATATTTTTTAAATAATTTGTCCCCTTCAACAGGTTAGCTTAATTTTAAAATATGTTACTTTTAAAGACTGATGAAAGACTGAACTTTATTAAAAAAACTATTTTCATTGAGTACGACTATTATTATCTTAACACCTCATGCATGTTTGCTTGCTTAAAATAAATATAAAATGTAACCGTTTAGAAAAATCAATTACTGATTGCTTAAAAAATAACATAGCCTTATTTTCTATCCATGCAAAGAATTAAGTATTATCTCCCTATCTAATTGTATGGTAGTTTGAGTCATATAGCAGATGACAAAACATGATATCTTTGACAACATTTATTTTAAAATTAAAATAGTAAATCAAATTAAAATGGTTAAGCTCTAATTTTTTGTTGTTAGCTAGCCAAATAACAGTTGCATATATTAATATAGAATTTAGTACGAATGATGTAATAACTGATTTTTCGTAACTGCACAAACTTTAAAATTGCTCTCCTGAAAAATTTGCAAAACATGACTTATCAGCTTTTGCCATCTACTCACAGAATTGAAATGATTAAAATGCTTCTTTCAATAATTATGATAAACAAATGGCATAGTTCATAAAATAGTTCAAATCTTGATGGTACATAAAAAGATCTCACCAAAGTCCAAAAATGTTTTTTTTTCCATGATTTCTTCCTTCAGTGTTGAAACCTCAACATTATTTCAAAATTCCTTAATATAGTGACACTTTTGATGGCTCTTGATATTTTATATTTTATGGCGATAAGGCAGGAACGCTTTTAATTTAACTGTTCATCCATACATTTTAAATATTTTGTAAACCATTACAGTTCCCTCCATCTTGAAAATCATTGTTGCTAGTTTTGGGGTTCACATTACTTTAACCAAAACTTTCCAGCTGTTTTTATTTTTTATTATAATAATTATTATTTTTGATACACAACACAATTCTCCACTACACACTTGATACCATTTATTTATTTTCCAAAGAAGTGTTGAAATTTTTAGTACATTATGTATTTTATTAATTGTGTTATGAATTATTGCAACTGTTATTTTCTGATTATTATACAAAGTAATATTTTACAGTCAAATAAGAGGCTTTTTATTAAATATTCAATTATGATTGTGCTTGAGAGACATATGTATGGGATAATTGTTTAACATAAAAATATGATAAATTAATGTGAATAATGTTATGAAATCTTACAATATACAGTTTGTAACCTCAAAGAAAATGTTATAACATGGTATATTATAGCATAAATTAGTTCTATAACTCATATTTAAAAAAATCAACTTTACAAGAAATTATAACAATTGAAGTTGTAAACATAACCCCAAACTATAATCTACTCATGTACATACATATGTACACTCGCTTTTATAAGAGTTGATTCACAAAGTTAAAACAACTGTTAAATTGAAAAACAGCTGAAAATAAATTAGTAGAAATTAAAAAAACATACTCCGAAATGTTCTCAATATTTATTTCTGCAATTAGTTTTTCAACACGCCAACAAATGGTGAAGTTGTTCATTTTTTAAGTAACACTATAGATTACTACAGAATAAGGGGAAATGGAAAAATTACTATGAGTTAGTATGAAATATGAGGGAAAAGGTTTAAAAACTTTCTTCACCAAATTCTTATTAAAATTAATTACTTTTTCGCCTTAGTGTATTATAACAAATTTAGTACATTCATAATTTAGATTTTATCACGTTCAGTGCGGAAGACTCAACATATGCGTCTTTGGGAGAGCCTTCTATTTATTTGGCGGGAGGTACAAGGTATGCATTATTGGTAGTGACATTTGGCCACCAGGTTTTAGGTACTTTATGATAGGCTGACGCACTGAACGTATTAAATGTCAATAATTACATTTGAAGTAGATTAACAATGTATATTATATTCAATAACACCATTGCTACCAAAAAAAAAAAGAAATCAACGGAAAATGTCTCACCATCTGATCCACGGAAATATTTTGGAGAAGATTCCCCATCTCTGCCACCTCTATAACCAAACTCACGAGGGGGTCTTCGACTGTTAAACCTGTAATTAAAAATATAGATACATATCAGTGTAATTTCTATACTTTTTATTCTTTTACATTAATATGCACTTTTTGCCCATGTTGGAAGGACTATTTTGCAAAGTGTTCTTGTGGAAATCAATATCGGCACATGACCTGGTTTAAAATCGAAGAAATTTTCACAAAGAAATAAATATTGGTAATTGATTATACTCATAAAACTGACTAAAATCTCTAGTAATCTTTTTTTTTAACTTTCTGTGAAATAATATATAGAGTCTACAACAAACGTCTGGTCGCATCCTTTAATTTAATTTTTCTGCAGTTATTTGAATAGTGAAAATATTTCATTTTCAAAAAGTGAGGCATAATAAAGCTAGTTTTCTCTTGTGATATTTATTAATGCAAAACTTTTTGTACCTAATTTTGCATTTAAATTATAACCCTCTGTAGACTATTACACCACTAATACAAATTTCTTCAATAATCTCTAAAAACTACTTTCAGTCAGAATTATTGCATTTTCTCAGTTATCCTTAGCTCAATGATCAAAAGTGATATACCGTTGGATTTGTCTTTAAATTGTCTACATGTTTTGTATCTAACATTTTGCCGTCAAGTCTTTCGTTTCTTTCATATTCAACTTTCAAAATATTGAACCCCTGCCATATTCAAACTTATAACTGTAGCAAAATTAAATTTTCACATTTATGTAAACCAATGTGATAAACTTTCATGGTGAGTTTCACAAATTTACCTTAAACTGTTCATAAGATAATGATAACACAAACAGAGAGACAACTTTAAACCAAGCAAGATAGGACACGTTATATTGTATTGTTTGCTAGTTCTAACCTGCTAAAACATGGTAAAGTTTTTTAGACTGGTTGTGAGATAACAAGTTTAAAAAAAATAATCATATTGTTTCAATAATAAAAACTCAAACATAAGTTAACAGCAAAACAGCGCCCATTAGTGGTATACATAGTTTGATGTATTTTAAACAGATATAGCCTAGAGCCTCTCAGAGATGCATATACTAATGTACATTATTTAACTGTTACCCTTTGTTCAATAGTTATATCATTAGATCGGAAATTAAAGAGATAACCAAAATTTACTCTTGAAATTTTTATAAAACTATATGGTTTTTAAATTATTCTACTTTAAAATGTTTAAATGGCAACCGTTTTGGAATGGATTATTGCAAGAAGTTGAAATTTTTTAAAAACTAGGCCTTTATATTGGTGAGTAATGTGCAACTTATCAACTCAATCGGTTAATCCGCTCAAGAAATAGAAATTATTTACTAAAAACACAAAATGGCAGATATCTGTTGAAAGAAGAGTTTCCGGACATAATTATGTTTATAAGATTATCTACATTAAATAATATTACATTCAATTTAATTATATGATTGACTAAGAACAAAGTGTTTTTACAATTTTTTGAGTAAAAAACTTTGAAAAATTTCATCTTGCGGCCTCCGTATCTAGTTTCCTATTAAACTTGTTTTAAATATGAATGTATACAAAAAAGTGGGGAATTTTATTGAACATTTTTCTTAAAGGATCAAAAGTTTCCACGTCATTTCATAAAACCTATTTTTTACACGTATCAATCAAGATGGTGACTCATGCTGACTCCTAAATGTCAAACACTTGCATTTATTATCAGGGCTTCTCCTTAAATAATACTTAAAAATCATTTCTGCAACACCTTGTGAAAGGCAATAAAATTACCTCCACTGACTGGACTAAAAAGGGACATTACATGATCCCTGTTTAAGAATATCGGCCTTATAAAGCACTGAAGAGAAAGATTAGCCAGTTATACATACCCGCCCATCTGAACCTGTTCCATGCCGTATCTTCCTGCATTGTACTTGCACAATAGTCTGATAACATTGATGACTTTCTCGTCAGTCGGAGATGGTGTTGAAATCTGTTCTGGATCCTTGCTAGCTCTTACAACTAGACTTTCCAAGGCCGGGCGCAAAGCCAAAATAGCAGCAGCAGATCTTGGATTCATCGCCAGATTAATCCTAAAAAGTTTAATATTGCAACATTTTCTCTAAATCTTATGATAATAGTCATTGAGCAATTTATATTCCAAATTAATATAACTCGTCAGGTTTCACGTGAGCTATCACCAGAGCGAAAGGGGAGGTACAAGGTTGTACTTTGAGGTCGCATGGGGACTGACAGAGATATTATAGGGGAAAGGAAAAAGGAGCCTAACAACTCACGAAACAGATCGAGACGGCCACTTCCCCCACCACCTTACTGACTCCTAGACCCACTGCGCAACTTCAAACTCCACAGCTCACATGAAACCTTTCCACTTATAAGCATTTTATCCAGATATCTTTACTTGCGTAACCTGTACAATAGGGTACAGGTTATAAACGATTGTTTAGAATCGTAAAACAGGAACATGTTAACTTTACATTAGATATTGTATACATTAAAATTGTATACTCTTGACAATTTTTAAAAAAAAGTTAAAGTAATTAAATATCTACAGTATTATTTGTTTCAAACCTTCCTAACAGTGATTATTTACTGATCTGAAAAACAATAGGATCCTCCATGCATTTATACTTTTTAAACAGAAAATATAACACTGTCATGGTTGGAGATCCAACCAAAGTTTAAATACAAAGAATGTTCAACTTTGAGTGTCCTTTGATTTCATATCCACACCTGGTTGAAATTGCCATCGACTTTTTAGGCAAGGGCTTTTTCAATTCTCCTAAAACTCTATATTTTTTTAAATATTATAAAACTTGTGGATAAGTGACCAAGTAGAACATTGCTTGAAAATGTAAAACATTAGCAACAATGTTTGGTAAAACTTTATTCAAAACCAAATTTCCTTTACGTTTAGACCTAAATCTTAAAATGGGACAAATAAACAAACAAGGTTTTTATCAAAATGATTACTATTAAAACAAAACAAAACAAAAACACTTTTAATGTGATGTAACACTTGACTTGTTTACATTTGCAATTTTGTAACTCCTTCCCCTTTAAAAACCAACACACATACTTTTGTAATTATTACTTGGAAAAAAGTATTACAATTTAATTAACAAACTCTAAGATTTTTAGAAGTGGTTAAGTGTCAAATTAAACTTATATTTGGAAGCTATTTAATGTAATAAAACATTCTATTGTGTGTTTCATGTTAGGTGTATTGGTAGAATGCCTTGCCTTACCAGTTATCAAGACGAATAACACCTTCAACATACTCCACTTTACGAGATCCAAACAGCAGTAAATGTATAGGTGAAACCATGGTCATCTGTTTGCAGGATACTGCTCGAGTTCGTATCTATGTAAAACATTGATTCACATATACATGTTATAGTAAAAATATCATCATACCAATTAAAATAACATTTCTGTCACAAAGTTTGTAATACATTAAAATTTTGTATTCTTAACTTCTTTTGAGTGTATCCGGTTTTAGGACATTAATAATATAATGCATTAAATTTAACAAATTAAATTTTATACACACACAGTAGATAACCCTTGGGACCATATCCAGCTTATTAAAACTAATTTTGTAAGTTCTCTAAATGCTGCAATATCTATGAGTTAAAAACTAACAAGTAAAAGTGTTTAACAAAAACAATTATTCATTCAAATCAGAAATTTTAATGATCATTTACTACAGTGACACTTAAACATTTAAATATCTCTTGATTTTTCATCACATTCACAGATTTACTGATTCTACACAAAACACCAAACTAATGAACTATGACTGAGCATATTACTGAATGAACAAGACAAATTCACTCCTAATAGAAAATGTATATCAACCCAAAGCCTACCTTTTAAAATCTTTTTAATAAATAATAACTGGTGTAAATTTATTTATTTTCTCTGAGCGTTTCCATTTTTTTAAAAAAGAAAAGGGTATACAAAACATAATAGGCATTTTTTCTATCATTTTTAAATAGTTGGAGAAATTACCTAAATTTAAATTTAAAAATCAATATCAGGACTTATAAAAAACTAAAACATCTTAATGATTTTAAACCTAAATATGTGATTTAATTTAGTTGAATTCAGTGGACAATCTGTACAATGTAAACTTTACCGTTATAACAATACAATAGATGTATTTAATATTAGATAAAAAAGCATTATTGTTCAAAAATTAATTTCATTTACGTTTTTATTACATGAAATAAAAGTGGGTTTTAATTTCATAACAGTACTTATGACATTGCTGTTTTCAAATTTTGAAAATAAACAAAAACAATTTTAGATAGACATACCTTTTCTCCAAAAACAAAGAATGGAAAAGGAAAGTTTTGTTCCATATTACTGCAGTTTACAGATGTTTTATGAATCAAAGCTGCTTTGGATTCTGTAGTCAACACCTAGCACAAAAAAAAACCCAGTTTTTAAGCTACTCATTTAATAATTATACTGTACTTAAAAATGTAATAAAACGTATAGAGTATTATAAGTTATAAACAATAATCTAAAAGACAAATAAAAATACAAAGCATACAGCATAATAATACAGTTGACATAAATTTGGTTATCCAGCATTTTTATTTTTTAAGCCTATTATTTTTTACTTTTAATAACTTAGCAAAAGATGTGTTTTGTTTTCAATATCATAAGGTTGATTTTGTATAATTTTTTGAAATTTGATGTTCTCTTCATTGTTGCTGTTTTTTGTTTGTTTACCAAAACCATTGCAGACTCACCAAAAGGCAATAGATGGTTGGCAAACAAAAATCAGAATTAAATATTTGTGTTTTATAAAAATGTCTGACAGGACAACCAATTCCTGTGGCCAGTTGAAAAATTAGCAATAGATAGCTTTCTTGGAAGTGCCTTGTTTACTCTAAACATTTCAAAAGCATTATATGATTTGTACTTCTTGTAAAATCATTTGAACTACAAATTTTATTTTCTAATAACTGAGTTTGATTTATTTGTGTGTACATAAGAGAATATGGGTTAAGGATAAATAGGTCAGAGGTTGTAAATGGGAATTTTTTATTTTGGAAATTTATTCTTGTGATATTAGGTAAAAAAGTGGTATTGAACAAAAAGGCACTGAATGATTTACAGACACTACACTTTAGTTTTGAAATACAGTAGAGCGTCGATAATCCGAATGTCAATAATCCGAAACGTCAAAAATCCGAACGCGTTCTGAGGCAGCCCCTGCAAAATTTTCGTTTTCACAAATTCCAATTATTGCGTCAAATAATAAAGATTTCACAAAAATCTTCATCGAAGTTTGACATTATTATCTCTTATTAAACACTTCTTAATACCTGCTCTCACACACCCTCACAACAGACTGGCTGTCAGTATTTTCACTGTCACGCTAATAAACTGCTTTAGCGCTAGCAGTAAACATACAGAAAGTTCATTCATTTCTCTTTGTGTAATCATTATAACAATGTGTCGTACATACAGTAGTGTACTATACAGTATTTTTTTATATTTTTCATTTGTGTTAACTATAATGTACAAGTGAACTTTTAATTATGTACTGTATACTGTAATTGAGAGTTACATGTGTAATAATATTAGCCCTGCTGTGTACGTGCAGGTTCTTCTAAATCATAATAAATGTAAGTAGTCTTACATACTGTATTGTAATTACATTACTGCTTGTACTGTTTAACCACTTTAATCAATTAAAACTAGCATTTTCTTGGTTGTTTTCAAAAATCCGAACAAATTGATAATCCGAACCCCCCTTCCCTCGGTCCCAATTAGTTCGGATTTTCGACGCTCTACTGTAAGTGGAAGCTAACGGTTAGTTGTGTTTACGTTAGACCGCTGGTAACATGATATTCATTGTAACATTTTAAAGCCAGTACCACATTACTATGAAAATTCAAACTGTAGTAGGTCCTACTACATAGGTAAAGATATTACCGTAATACAAGTTGTGTAGGTATTTGACTATATAATACACATACATGAATTCAGTCCTTAAAACGAAAAGGTATAACTTCACCATGGTATAACGTTGAAGTATACTTCAATGGCATTAGTTGAAACATGATCTAATATTAAAATATTACCTTTCTTTTCTCTTTGTGGTAACAGACATTAGGGTAAAGACCCATTACCATGAGTGCTATAATCAAGTCTAATTTGGGATCTGGGCCAGTAAAATCATGCACTTGCTGAATCATCGACTCCTCAGAAAACCCTGCGGAAACTAGCAAATCCTTCAGTTGTTTCTGCCAACAAAACCAATTATACTGAACAAATACAATTATAACAACATGAAATAACACATCAGTCTTGCACATGGATACGGTCAAATGCACTGAAATTATACTAAATCATTCACAATTATTTTATTTGGATTGGATGTTTTCAATAAATTTCTTTCAGATTATCTGAAATTATTTGAGATTATTGAATTCAGTAGAAAAGCAAAGATAATAAAAAAGCAAAGTGAAAAGTTACCAGCCCTTTCTGTAATCTTTCCAATGCAACTACCCCTATAAAAAACCTGAAAATTAATACAGTTGTGTCATAATAATAAATTCTTAAAATATGCATGAACAAAATTTTTCACTGACACATTCCTCATTGATGTAGGTTGTAGGAAAGATTGACACATTCCACCAAGTTGTAGGAAAGATTAAATCGATGTAGCAGTCGGATAACCAGTATAGCTTCACATACAAAATGTTTTTCTTTTATTATGTTGTCTGGATTTTGATATAATTATTTAAAGATCCACTCTTGAAGTGAGTGTAACTAGCTTTGTTCCACAAATTATGACCAGTCATTCCTATCAAAACTGAAGTAATAATGACCTACAAGTACTGTATTCCTAATTAATTCTGACTAAACGCACAATTAAACATTTTAATTTTAGAAAATAAACTTCACGAGATGTAAATGAAAGTTAAACAAATATTTTCTTTTATAGATAGGTAGTACCAGCTTTTCAAAGTACTTACAAAAAAGAATCTTTAAAGCAGTTCATTTTGGTCAACTTTTCTTCATGAATCAGTAAAAGCCAATCATGAACGTTGAAAAAATATAATTCACAAAAAATATAATACTTTTTTGTTTTTAATAATAAGGGGTATAAATACAAACTACTGTTTTTCTAAAGATAAACTGCAATGTGAACCAATTCATCATTCTTATAAAGCCACCATTTAAAGAACTGTTCAGGAGGGAACGATTAACTTAAATGAACTATTTCTGACTCCAGGTGACATTGCATCCTAAAATTACAATGATTACGAGAATGGGAAATTTCTCTAATCAAACAAAATGTAATATTATCTAACAATTAATTTTAATATATTTTTTTTTTACATAGATGAAATACTGGTTAAGTCATCATCATCTTAATAAAATATATAAAGAAACAAAATATAAGAACCATTAAAAATGGTTAAAGAAAAGAAAATCTGAACAATTTTGAAAAATAACAACCAACTTTTTCAGATAATAACAGTTTTCAGCAATATTTTACTAAAAATATAAACAATAGAAATAACCTATTTCAAATCTTAAAATTAGTTAAGAAGATAAAAACAGATGAAAATCATAAATTTAAAACTAATAAATAACCAACAATTATAAACTTTGAGAATAAAATAAAACATCAATATAGAAAAACTCTAATAGTAAACCATAACAACAAGAAAATTACAAAAGCATTTTAAAACATCAGCACAAAATAAAATGAGGTAAATTCATTTTACAAATGTTTGTTTACTGTTTGGGCTTTAAAATTTCATTTACAACAAAATGCTAATTTTAAGTAGGTCTACTTGGATTTTTCATTTTTTGTGATTTAAAATTTTTATGGTGGTTCAGACGAAACGTCTATGATTATTGTGTCACTGATTCTGGTAATTTGCGACTTTTAATTTACACTTTATGGGCTTTAATTTCTAACTGCCAGATTATGTTATTTTTTACGGACATTCACAGTTGTATTAAATAACGTTGTAATACCAGTATTTCATAAATTTAATCCAAACTATAATCTTTCACAGATATATGTTTGTATTTTTACACTGGTACTTGGAAATTTTTTTGCAAATTACATTTGGGTGTTGATTTCTTTGGCACACTTCCAGTTTAAATTATGTTTAAACTCCAGTATTTTACTAAATGTTTTTGTTAAATTTTTTATTTAAATGTTTGCGATCTCAAATTAGTGAAGGATAGTTTCTCATGATAGAATAGAAGTCCCGAAACACTCAATTATAAAGAATAACAAAGAAGGTAATGTAACAAACAAAACTATGGAATAATACTTTATTTCATTCAATAAGAGACATAGATACTGAAAAATTAGTGAGTTTTAGAAACAGTAATTTCAATATATATATTAATACATTTTGGTTTGAAAATCCAACCTTTAAAATGAAAAACTTTGAAAATATAAATCAGCTGTACCTTAGCTTCCCATGTAACTCTCAAAGTAGGTATAGACAGCTGTTTGTGTTCACAAAAGTTTTCTTCAGCGCTAGAACCATTCATTCTAACATCTTCCCATGCCTGGAAAGCATTCAACATTGCAATATGGTCTGAGAATCGGCCTCCAGCAAAAGCACGTTGTTGATATGACAGACGTCGATCTAATAACAACAAACAGAAATAAAGAAATTCACTGCTAGTAAAATAGTAACTTGGGTCTATAAACTTAACATTTTGGGGGAAGTGCAACAGCCTTTTCTCTACTAAATATTTAATGTTTACAGAGATCAAAAATAAACAACGAACAATGTATCTTTCAACTAATTACATTTGAAATTCCTAGAAGAAATTGAATAGCGTAATAAGTTTATGAACCCTCAGGTGTTGTTTCTCTCACTGCGGAATTGAGAATATATAAAATTGTCAACTCTTGTAAAAAATATGTAGAAATTAAATCTATACAAAAAAAAATTAATTCCGGCTCAATGTTTTAAAGAAAAAATATCAAGAAGCAAAAACAGACAGAAGATTAAATATTTGTTCTTGTTTTATTTTTAAAAATTAATAAAAGAACTTGTGGGTACGACAGCAAATATTTATAAATAATTTATAACGAATCAATATTTTTACCTGTTATAAAAACTTCTGGAAATGTGGAACTGTTTGCTGCCATTGTTGATAGAGCATCACCACAATAGAACAAAACACCCAAGACCATCATTTTACCCAGCCGTGGTTCAATTGGTAGTTTGGCCAGAATTTTTCCTAAAGGTGTTAGCTCATCATTTATGTCCAAGCATTTCATTTCTGTAAAACAAATTAACTGTAGGTTCTTAACTGATTGAAACTAGAATTAAATGGAGGTGAAAACTACCCTTTGCACATTCACAACTAAAACGTCAAATTCTATAAAAAAGCCCTTCGTATTTAAGAAAAATCTATATGATTCCTTTTTGTAGGATGTCAGAATATTGTAACAAAGGGCAGTATAACTGGAAACAAACTTTTTATGATATTGTGAGCCCTTTTTCTTTTTACAAAAATATACAGGATGTTACAAAATTTAAAAAATTAATATTTCAGGAACTGGTCTATATAGAAAAATGTTTGACCTTTTATTTTAAAGCTCAGTTATATACAGAGTGGTACAAAAGTTTTGTAGTACATACAGACTGTTCCAAAAATTTACAACACGTGACTTTTTTAAACTTTTTAAATATAAAGCTACGAGAAAAAAAAATCTAACTCACCCAATTCAAACATAATATAGTGCAGTGGTGTGCCATAGCTTGTCTACCGCGTTCCGTGATTACTAGGGACCCGAAAAAATTTTGCGATAAAATTCCACAAATTTTTGTGAATAAGAGGATTTTTTGCAAAATCGGTAATTTATTACGAAATTCTTAAATACATATTGTTTTCAAAATGGCATAAATAATAACAGTAGCTTATTTCGTTATTATATAGTTATTAAAAAATTTTGCGATAAAATTCCACCAATTTTTGTGAATAAGAGGATTTTTGCAAAATCGGAAATTTATTACGAAATTCTTAAATATATATTGTTTTCAAAATGGCATAAATACTAACAGTAGCTTATTTCGTTATTATATAGTTATTAATATAGTTATAGTTATTAATGCAATTTTTCATAAAAGAATACAATTGAATTAGGGCAGGTTATGCTTAGTCCTATATTTCGTTTCTATATACAAAGTTTTAAGACGCCATTTTAACGGATCGGACTGACATGTAAACAGTTTACTTTGATTGCATGATAATCGATTGTATACCGATTGCAATCGACTCTAAATATCCTGACGACAATTAACTTTCATATTACTATTAGAAATTTAAATTTTCCATCGTCCATATTCTTGAAAAAAAAAATACAGTAAGACCTCGATAATCCAGCATCATTGAATCCCCGAGCGTGTCTTCCTTTGAAATAATTTAAACAGGGAATAAACTACATAAATAAACGCACATGTACTACATGTACTATATTATGCAGTACATATATATTATTATTTATTGGGTTGTTAAAGAATTTTAGTTTACACCACAAACACTCACTGTACACAAAAGTATATATAGAATGGGCATGTAAATTACAATAACTGCGTAGAGAGATTGCAGCTAACTGATGGCCTCAGGTAGGGACGGCTAGATTCAAATTCTTCAAACCCCTTTCACTTCTTAACCGTGCAAAGTGGTTTTAAATCGAACAAATATTTACAAGAAATTCTGTGTATCTTATTCCAAAGACTTCAATTTGTTCAAATAGTCTTCATTAATTAAGTGGAATACGTTCAACAAAATACTGTCAGCAACGAAAGTGTTAAACGGTCCCTTTATCCGAGAACGTTTTTAAAGGACCACGAGAGCACATTGTTTTAAATCGGTTTGATTTTTAGAAGAAATGTTGACTGAAATGTTTGTTTTGGACAAGTTTATTGAGCAGTAGATTTTTACACACTGTTTTTAACGGATGCCAACAGTGTAGACCGGGCCTAAATCACTCAATAATTACAAAAACTGACATTTTTAATGACTGCTAATTTTCAAGATGATGGATGCCGAACTATTGGGTCTGCCGGACTACCGGATTACCGAGGTCTTACTGTAGTAAGCTGTACAGTATAGGCTATAGTAATGAAATCACTTTATGAACGGAGTTTCGGTTTCTGTTTTAGGCGCAGTGGCCACCGAAAATTTACATTAAGTACAGAGAAAAACTGAAACCCATATTAACGTATGTAGGCGTGGCCATCGCAAACGAGATGATCGGTGACCTCGACTACATAAGTTAGTAATTTTTGCTTTTTACTGATCAACTACGTTCAACTTGTTTGAACCGATTTACAAAGCGAGTATGTAATAACCACGCGATTGAATGAACAAAGAAGGCGTGTTCACGGGTCAACTACTTTCGGGTGGACATGCCTAAGTTGATTTGTTCAGTTTTTCCGAACAAGAGAAAGTTTTTTGGAGACGAGAAGATGCCTATTTTTGCGGGTGCAAGGGGATACGCCACGTGACAATAGTAATTTGCCAATCCGAATTTCTGTTTGGATCGGATTGCAAGTTCGCAGCACTGCATAACCAAAGCTATGACATCGAACATAATTACTGTCGTTCTACCCATCACAATCACATCCATAGCACTGAATAACCAATGTACAACTATTCGGGCTGGATTCCAGGCTTTTCTTATGTCTCGCGAACAGTAAAAAAAGTCCCGACGGCCAAACTTCATTCATTTCGTTATTGGTGAACAGTGATTTCGAATTCCATTTATTTACAATTAAACGTTCATTTTATGAAATTAGTTGAATTCTATTAATTTGTGCTTAGTTTTTCATTTGTGATATATATTTTCTTGTAATTATATTTTTTTATTTTCTATAAAATTATATTTTACAGGGTTGCCACAGACCTGGAAAGTCAGGGAAAATTTTGGTCATGTTTTAGTTTGTGTAAATTTTGTGTTTTAAATATTTTAGTTTAGGGTTTAGATCCTATGTGAGGTTGTTCGAACTTCAATTTATTAATTTATTTTGATACTTGTAAGTACCTTGCAAGAAAGCTACTTGCATTCAAGTTGATTTTATTTTTTAGTCTCTTGGTGCAATTATTTCATTTGAAGCACATTTCATGAATTAGTCATTTGAAGCATACAGTAATAATTTAGTCTTTCAGATATTAAGTGAAGTTAGTTAGTCAGAATTTCCTGCATGTAAGTTACATACTACTTTTATATATATATTTTTTTAACTTTCTGAATTCTTAGTTTTCTACTAATTAATAAATTTTTTGTGGGACCCTGATTTAAAAAACTTTTAGTTTGTAACTAAGCTTTTTATATTGATTATGAATGAATAGAAAATGTAGAAGAATAAATGCTATTTTCACCAAAATAGATGCTATTTTTCCAACAAATAAATGCTATTTTTTTCCAGTCCCTAGCTATTACTATGTTTACATATTCCAAAAGGTTATTAATCCAATAAGATACTTAAACAAATCTAAATTTATCTCCAATAACAAACGAGTTAAGGTGTTTTGAAATTTGCAATTTTGTAAACACCATATTTTTAACATTTTTTCCAGGGCTTTGTTTTTAATCGCTTTTAAATATGCATATTATCTTCAAATATATAGACACTGTAAAGTGTCCAATATAAGTGAATGTGAAGAACTTATCAATGAAGTTATCTCTGCTCTGACAATCATGGTCTGAAAATTAATGAAAGAAAGTCTCAAGCAATTTTAATACTATTGACTTGGGTTGTACATCACACCTTGTAGAGGAAGTTAGAAATCTAGGCACTATATTTAATAACACGCTCATTTAATCCTGCCATAATGACACTATTTCTAATAAGATTTTTTCTCCGTTGCAATGACTGAGCCAGTACAAAATACTAATGCCTACTAAGGTGAGAAGTGCTGCTTGTTGAGTCACTACGTCTCTCTTCTATTGATTATAACTGATCTTTTAACGCCTCCCTCTCTAATCTAGTACTTACCTCGTAGTAAGACTTCAGCTTCTATCACAGCGTCAATAGGTGGTGGTTCAATGGCTTTACTTAAGAACTGTGGTATAGAACCTAAACGCAATAGTTTGATAGAAAGAGCTAGTTCATGGAGTGGAGTGCGGAACATTTCTGGAGTCATATGTTCATCCAGTTTCGAATACCTAGCCTGCATTAAAATCAATGAGATATATGAATTGTTGAAAATTATTTAAGATTTACAAATAATGTTAATGTATATAATTGTTACTTTTACTCAGGTTATTCTTGCAAATAAAATAATTTAAAATAGAAGGTTCAAACTATTACTGAGTCATTTACATCTGTGTAGATATTTTTTACGGTTGTGCAATAGGACTTTTGAAACACTCAAGTGCATAAAAGCCGTATGTAAACAGACAGCCGTAAAATAATAATAATAATAAACTTCATATTAGAAGAATAATTGTAAAATACATATATTACAAAGAGTAAAGTTGATTTAATTAATAGAAATGTGATGGTAGTTAAAGTGGCAGTGGTGTTTTTATTCACATGTTGTAGTTGTTTTTTACTTACATATTAATAATATTAACACACATATACCTGAAACAGGGAGATAATCCAGGAGGCGATTACATGGATCAGAATATAGAAAAACGTTCCAATAAACATAAATGGAAATGTATTTTTTTACCAGCTATCCGAAACTTTGATTTTTTTACTAAATTATTTATATCCTACAGAACGGCTTAACCGATAGTTGAAATTTTACATGATTCTCATGAAAGTAAATACCTAGTTTAAAAAACATAATCAACTTCTTCCGATGACTTTTTTCCAAATTATGGCCATTTAAAAATTTTAAACGAGAATAAATAAAAAAAGGTAAATTTGTATAAAAAAGGTAAAGAGTAAATTTGTGTAGCCCTTTCAATTTCCTATCGAATGGTACTCATAACAAAGGGTAACAGCAAAACAGCATCCATTAGTTTGAAGCTTTTAAATTATATAGCCTACCTGTTTCAACAATGCTTCATTAGTGTTTTGCATGTATGTTGATTAAAACAAGAGGCCTTGTAAAGCCTCAGTGCACTGGATGTATTTAGTTCTAGATTTGTTCATCTTGCAACATTGTTATCACATAAACTACCTTTCGCCTATTTTTAAATCAAAACTAAACTTTTAAGATAATCTAACTCTCAATATTAGCAACAACCGTTCAGCTGTAGTGTACCATGCAGCTGCACAATTTCATGTCAAATATTTATTGATTTTGTGTGTTACTACAACTGATAACTAAAGGTCATGATTTGTACAAAGTCATATATTAAGACAATTTATCATTAATTTGGTCCTGGAAAGTTTTAAGTGTTTCAGTTACTTACTCTACTACAAAGGTGAAAACTGAATCCGGGCCTAACTCGTCCCGCTCGACCTTTCCTTTGTTCCAGATTGGTTTTTGAGGCCCAAACTGTTGCGTAATTAGTCATGTTGTTATGCGAAGTGAATAGTTTCATCTTAGCTTTGCAACTATCAATGACGTACACTACATCGTTTATTGTGATGGATGTTTCAGCAATATTTGTAGACAGAATTATCTAAAGAACAAAAAGATAAATTAGTAAACAAAGTTCATGTTCTCGGAATTGTTTACTTTACCAACATAGGTTCAGACGTATTTTAAGAACTAAGTATAATTGAAATAGATCTATATTAAAGACCACTAAAGAATACCGTTGAGTGGCGGCCAATAGGATGAGCGCGCAGCGTTGCCATATCTACTAGTCTCGAACACTCCTGGTATTTACCGCTCGAGGCTTGAGCGCACAGTTTAAAGAATTATAAATGTGTTGAGTCAGCCGCGTTCAGTTAGAAAGTGTGGGAAGAACGTGATAACATCACACTAAGGCGATTGGAGCGTTCAAGATCTCGGTGTACACAAGCCCGTCCCTCAACGGAATTATTTCGTGGTCTTTACTATAGTACATTTTTCAGTCAATCTTTGCAAATATCAGTTTTTAATAATTTTATGTCTAGTTTATACCCCCTTCCTCTTTATAAAATGTCACTAACGTTCGCTGTGTAATTGGCTGTACTAAGTAGAGGTGGGGAGGAATACACATTTTTAGGAATGAACAATTTAGAATTTAAATTTATTTATGTTAAAACTCTGAAGTTGATAACATAGTTATCAAAATGAATACAAGTCAATAAAGTAACCTTGTTATACTTTAAACTTTGTGGTGTAGGTGTATATTATTTCTTAGTTCATATTATCTGGAGAGCAATGTTTAACACATCCGTATAGGTTTCATCAAAATTGTAGAAGTGAAATTGTAAAAACAAACATTTCCTCTTTTTGAAAATAGATTTTTATAATAAAATTTACCTTTGTAACATGATCAGGAACTGGTTCAAATACTTTTCGTTGGTCTTCCCTTGGTAACTGAGAGTGCAAAGGGATCACGCAATAGCCTGGACCGCCTGCAACATTTAATAAATAAAGTGCACATAAAACTACATTTGAGAAAATAGAAGAAAAGTAGGTTTAGTTTGTCAATTTTTAAAAGACTTTTTCAAGATATTACAATAGTACAAACACCCAAACAAGTGTAATGACAATTACAAATAAATTAGGTTATGACAATTTGTAACCAACAGACCAAACCTAGGCCTCAAAAGAAACCAACTTCAAACCCAAGAGCATTTAGACCAAAAAATAATCAGAATTTAATTATTAGAATGTACCAAATATATAAATGACAATTGATATATATCTAGAGTAAATTATAACAAGAATCACTGAATTTCCAAAGGCCATAAGCCTAGTTGCGCTTAGAAAACACAACAAGTAAAACACCACAATTTCACAATACATCACATTCACAACTAAAATTCCCATATATTATTATAAAAACCATAAATGCTTTATTAAAATACACTGGGGAATAGCTACATAGGTTACACACCAAACATTTCATTTCCAAACAACTGCCAACTCGAGTTGGGAAATCATCTTGGCTGTCTCTATAACAACGGAGTACCAGCGTATTGAGCAAACAAGCAATGAAAGAAAACAATAGCCTATTCACTATGACAAAATTCTATATAGATCCGTAGAAAACTTTAAAATATTAAATTGTAACGTAATACCCTGATAAGTATATTTCATTGTATATTAATAAAAATAATGATTTGTAACCAAATGCAAACAATGAGTTGCGTAGCTTCTTTCTAATTAATCTATGACCCTCACCCAGATTTAAATAATGCTTAGAAATTGCACAAACAAAACTATTAAACATATGTAAAAACTCAAGGTCAAAATTTGTATACGTAATTTAGGAATGATATATGAGCTACTAACTTATTAACAAAATAAAAATGAGTTTTTCAACCCAAAATCATATCTTTTTCAGAAGCAAACAGTACGATGCCATTGGTCAAGGATCAAAACAGCCAATTAAAACGACTCAGCCACAGAAAGAATGACACCAAGAGAAAGGAACATCCAGAGAAGTTGTTTGGACACCGAAGTGTTTAGATGTGTTTATTCGGGACAATGTTAAATCAGTGAAAAGTGTGCGTCATATAATCAAAAGATTGATTACAGAACTGATAAGCACTCTTTAATATAAAAGCAAACCAAGTTAAATAACCATGAAGGGAATTGTGAATAAATTTTTTATAAATAAAAGAACTTTAAACAATATTTGATTTCTCTTGAAACCATTTATAGATGACTATCATAATTTTTAACAAATGTTAAAATAGGTATGTATTAACAAGGTATATATATTAAAATATCCAACTTTATTGGATATCCAATAGCTTGCCATTTGAAATATAAACAAATCATTTAAGTGCTTGTAATAACTTAAATTAAATTTAGAATCTAATGAATAAACAACCTGGTCAATTTGTAAACATTGTTTTTATATCAAGTTCATATTATTAGCAAATAGTTATAGTATTTTTATATTTAAAAGATTGAAGTGAAGTTTTTCAAAACTATATTTTATTCATCCAGTAAAATCAAATTTTCTTACATAATTATTTAAATGCTATAAATTGACTCTCCAAAAGTGAGGCTTTGATAACATAAATATCACAAATATCATAAATATGCACATAAATAAATTTGTATTGTTATAATATAGAACTTTGAAAATTTTTACAGCCAATAATGCAAATTTTTTATATTGTATTTTATTATATTTGAGTACGCATAAACTATAACACTGGTATCAACTCAAGTACTAATTATTGATAATCACAACAAAGCACTTACCAAACACAGGATGTTTCTGAAGATGGCGTAATAATGCAAAGATAACATTCCATCCAGGAAGGAAAACTAATACAGCTCCTGGAATTCCCAGGTTCTTAATATACTTGAGGAGAGCCTGGAAAATAAACAATTTCTTTAGGATATTTCAATAGTTCCAGACTGGCTTCAAGCTTTACACACTACAGTATTGTATTAACAAAACTAACGTAAATACACATCTTTCATGTACAGAATATGTACATTATACCACAATGTACATTTATAATAATTTGGTATTGTTTAAAAAAACAGAATATTAAAATGTTATTTTTTTTACATTTCTATGATCAAAATATTAATAGCTGACAAAGTTACTTTGGACGAATGCAAATGAGAGAAATATACTTATATTATCTATTCTGAAGTGCTACAATTTACCTCAATTAATTCAAAGCTTATGTCTTTTTCATTCATATTGGCCATTCTCTGCTGAGTCTTTGTTGAATACTCGTTAGAAACCATCTTATTCATATTATCATCACCTTCAACTTCAGGCATCCCTTCTTCGCCACCACTATTACCCTTACGTTTCTTGGTATCTAGCGGAGGATCAAAGTCTAACATTTGGACACAGTCTTCCAGAAAGTATTCTGCCAAAATAAAGTTTAGTAATTTCGTAAGTAGAATAATATTGTTTAAAAATACTTGCAGTAAAAAAACATTGTATCAAAAGTAAACTTATACATTAATCAAAAAACACTAAAAACAATCCGGAACCTCACTGGCAGTAAGAATGATAAAACCCCGAGGCCTTGCATGTAGAATTCTAACATTAATAATCTATTCTAAATTAATAAAAAACTTGAATAATATCTTTTAAAGTCATGAAAAGTTGAGAACCGTTTGTCTAACTTTGCTAGTGTTTGAATTAGCTAGTGTAAAAAATAGAAAAATAACATAAAAATAGCTATATAGGAGGCACCACATGAACTTGTTTTGATTATTTTTTATATTTTCTTAAAGTACTCGGTAAAATCTTTCGTTTGATACCCTATATGTGAAAATCGAAGAAAGTTTATAAAAAAAGTTGTCTATGGGAAGAAATTTATAAAAAAAGCTATAACTTTTTTATTAGCCGTTGGGCGAAACACTTTTCTGATGAAATCATATGTGTTTAATTGATTCCCGTTAAGATTTTCAAAATCGGAGCATATATACTTAATTTGTCAAGAGATTATAACGCTCTCAGCTGACGCCTCGGGGTAACAATATTTACTAACTGTATTTACTCCTCAAATTTGTAAAGAATAAGCACAATTGGTCAGTGGTTTTATCAACCAAACTATCACATATACACAGGGAAACAAATATTGTAGTAATGGAAATAATAAATATGATAACCAAAAATGTAAATATATTTTTGTCATACAGTCAAACTTCTATTTAACAAAATTTGTTATCCAGATGAAAATTACATTATTGGGAAGTATTCGAATGTTCTCAATCCAATTTATACTTTAGGGAAGAAATACTTCATGCACCGAGTGTGGGACTCCTGGTTCATCCAGATTACCCACTAAAACCCTAACCTCTTACCATGATGACCAGCATTACATGGGTCAATCCCATGATATGGGAGAAGTGCAACCCTTTCTTCAATCAAGAGGTCAATACGAGGTAATCCAATTTATAGCCTGCAGATATGATAAATTATATATAATTTACATTCGGCAGGTGGCGCTGAAACGTTAAGGGTCGGCCCATAAAGTTAGAAATCTTGTTAGAATTCCATATCGAGTTGCCGTAACTATTAGGCTAACTTTTAGGTATTGAAGTCCATAATCAGTCTTAAAAATCATATTACATCTGAATAAATTTGAACACTTTGAGCGCTAACCCCGTATTTTTACGGAACGCCGAAACTCATGAAGAACACTGATCCCGTAATTTTACGGAGTCGCTGTTTCAATGTTAGTATGTTGCGTAATCATTAAATATCCGGGCTTTGACCTTCTTACAAAGGTTCCTTGGAGTATTAGTAACATATTTTACTGCTAAGAGCGCAAGTAGTCGTTTTAGTTTTGACGTTATCCGATAGAATGCACGGGCTGTATAACTGTTTACAAACACAAGACAGACGATTTTAGTTATTGTGATCGCGTGTGTTTATACTTTGCGCAATGGATTTGTTCGGTTTAGATGACAATGTTATTGCAAATTTACTTGATGAAAATGACTTTAGTGATGTTGAAAGTTTGTACGTAGACAGTACAGATGATGATCCTAACTATGAACAAGAAGGAATAAGTGACAGTTCAGGTAAGAATAAACTCTAATTCAATTGAAGTTGAGTCTGCATTTTTTGGTTATGTTGTGTACTGGTGTTGCGAGTGTTAAGTACCACTGTGTAAAGAACCTTGTTTCAAAGTTGATCACACCAAAAAAAATTTCTCAGTGTAAAAAACTTTGTTATTGTTCTTAGTATTAATTATTTTAGTGTAAATAGACCTAAATTTGTGGTTAGATAAATATTTGTAGTATGAATTTCCAACAATAAACAACTTTGTTGGATTTTTGTTTTTTACCAAAATAACCTTGGAAACAACATTTTTTTATATATACAAAAATTAGAAATATTTATTGAACTTCACATCACATTGTAAAGGAGAAGACCAATTCTGCAATGTAAGTAGTTTTTTCATAACTTTATTAGTTTTGAAGTTGTGTTTTTTTGAAAATAGCCAAAAACGGCCAGCATTCTACAAATAGCTCCATATTTCAGGGCCAGCTCTCAAAGTGTTAACATATATACGTTTTATGAAATTGTAGGATGTTATTACTGTATTACATAAGCTTGTACGTTAGTCCCTAAACAACCAAAAATCAGCCCTAATTCTGCACTATGTATGTACAGTACTAGCCCTCACTATTTTAGAAGATAAATTACAGGAATAAATAAAATGTCAGGTCAAAAAAGCAAGTTAGAAACTGCACTTTTAATTTTTAAACACAAAAATTTTTACTTTTTTCAACTTTTAGAAGATTATACAGTACCTGTATACAATATTTTTTGCTGTTTTTACAACCATGAACCTTGTAGTATGAAATTTGAGAAATGTATGTATACTAGAAAAAATGTGAACACTACAAATGATACAGAAAAAATATAAGCAAAAATGTAGACAGCATATAGAATACAAATAAGGAGTCAGCAACTGATCACCGACTAGACAGAATTCTTAGAATACAAACGGAAGCCAAGCCGAGCTAGCCTAAACATAAACTTTATAAATACAGGAACATACACATTATCCTTCCAAAACTTTCTCTATTTAGCCCACTACTGACTCTTGTTCCTTAGAATTAGAATAACCTATTACTAAACATTTTGTTAAATGGAAGCAGTTTTACATACATTATTTTTTAAATATCAATGTGTTCAGAAAAAATTTGTTATTTGGAATATTTTGTTAATGCAAAGTTTGACTGTACATATATATTTTAAAATTTATATTAACCCTCGTACTGTCAGACTGCTCAATTTGAGTAGTCGTGGGGTGTGGCACTTAAAATAGATCAACTTTGACAACTCTACTTGTAACGAATATTTCACCCACTAAAAATCATCTCATCGCAATAAATCAAAAACCATTGGAAAGGAAATAATCTAAACTTTAATAGGCCTATTTGTATTTACAAGTTTTTTCTAAAACGTATATTTGCATACGTAATCATCGTTGCAGTTTATTAGTTTTCTACAACACACTCGCCGCCCAAATATTCACCGGATTTCATCTTAAAACAGAACAAAACAACTCATCTTTCTTCTCTCTCTACAGCCCGCCCAGTACTTTTTCTGAGTTAACCCTATATATCGTTGAATTCATCACAATTTCCCCTATCTAATACTGCCATCTAATCAAAAATCGGACAAATATTTCTTAAGTTGTGGGGCGTTTTGCAATTGGTCAGTTTTCAACCAATAAATAGCCTTACTTATTACACGTGATATCTGTCCGTGTGACTCCAATCTATTTTTAGACTTATTTTGGTATCTTTCTAAAGATAATGCTTCAAGCTAACATTCCCTGTAAACCAAATATGTTTTGTTTGAACAGTTTGTTGAGTAGGGCTTTTATAAACCTTTCGTATTGTTTGTATCGACGGGAGGTTTCTACATTTGTTCTCACTTATGTTATTCAAATAATTCTAAGTCAAACACTTTTATGAAAAGATAATTTACAAGTATGCAGTTCAATTCTTTGATTTATTCTCTACACTTTTTTAATAATATTTAATTTTTGGGTAAAGCAAATATTTCTAAATTACGTTTCAAACTAGGCCTAGTTTTGTTAGCAGTCGTGTAGACGGAACATAAAAACTGGTGTTTTCAAAATAAGAAATTTGAAATTGATAAATGTTTTAATACAGTTCTATTTAGAACTAAATTACAAAACGTTTTTACGCTTACAAACAATGTTTACAACTTGTTATGTAGGCCTAAAGTTGAACATTTTCCTTTTGTTACTGAACATTTTTTGTTTCTTGAGCTAATAACTTTTACAATTTTACATCAATACATTTTGTAATTGCATATATGAATTCTTTGAACCTTTCTCTACAAAAAAGGTATAGAATACTTTTGGATTGGTATACATATATATTTGGCGAATTTTTGAAAATATGCTTGCACACACACAGAAATGACTTGGCGTTGCAAAACATTAACATGGAGAGTTGTAGGGTTAAATTATTTTTAATATCATGTAAACAAAAATCATACAAATCGAAACATATTAAATTATATCCTAAGAGCTCTATAGTACATTCAGAGTGTTTGCATAGAGTGCTGCTTACGACTAGTGATAGGGAGTGATAAAGCCAGTTCATAATGCTTTGTGTTTACATAAAAAACAGAGGAAATTTCAGGGCTTGTTCCGCTAATAATAAGGATGAAACCAATAATAATAGTTCATATAAACATAGGACTGGAAACGCTTCTTTTAACATCCATCTGTAAATTTTTTTTACTAAATTATTTACATCTCTAGAAAGGCTAACCGAATGAGTTGAAATTTTGCACGTTACTCATCACTGTACAAGACCTAGTTTAAAAAATAATTAACTGTTGCAAAAACATGTTTCAAAATAGTGGCCATTTTAAATGAGAATTACAACTAAGAAACTGTACATTTTTGTAGCCCATTTTCTATTGAATAGTATAACAGCAAAATTTACTGTTTTTTAGTTACTCATTTAAATTTTTTAAATTATCACTATTTTGATACAGATTATTGGAACAAGTAGATTATTTTACCCACAATGATCACCTAAACAAACCCTGTGTTTATCAAGCTCTATTAATCCTTGATGTGAAACTGTCCCGTCTAGTAGGTGGACATTCTCTGCAAACACCCGCATATATGCTCTAAATATTTCCATTGTTATTATTAGGGCTGAGCTGATCCCAATTAGTATCGACCACTGTTAGTATCGTTGGAGAAATCACTTATATTTCCCTGATTTACACTTTACTAAAAAGTAAAAATATTTGTTTGCTATTTCTTAATCTTAAACTTAAAAAAATTGGTAAACGAGACACAAATGCAAATTTTGAAAGTATTGGTGACTTGAACAACAGGACTTGACTAACAGGATCGCTAATATTAAAATTATCGATGACATTAGCATACACTAATGTGATCGATGATTTTTAAAAGTGCACATGTGCAATCTGAAGAATGTCTAATATCAACATTTTCGGAACCATCAAATTTGAATTCCCGGCATAATAGGCACAATTTGTTTGGTATTTCCAGAAATGGTATCGCGGGATCAGTGTTTAAATTATTTTAAATATTTTGTTTCTCTAATGCACCAGTAATACACACATGACAGTACTGCACATTGCCATATTTTCAAACAACTACATATTTCTGAATACGATGCTCTACAAGGATTAAACTGAAACAGTAATAGTAGTATTATATTTCGAAGAATTACAAGTACTTTTTTTAAAGTTATGTATACAAAATGCAAAGTTATTACCTTGAACAGGGAAAGCTCTTCCAGGTACTTCTATGACAGGACAATCATTGAAGTATTTACTGAAGAGAGTAGTATCTATTGTTGCTGACATAAGAATAACTCGGACATCAGGATATGTGAAAACCATATCTCTTATAACAACCATGATGAAGTCAGAGTTCACATCTCTTTCATGGATTTCATCAACAATAACATGAGATACTCCACGGAGACCATTTTCCAATTTTCTTAGTAAAACACCTATAACCAATCCATCGATAGTGACATTTTTTAAATGGACTTTTACCTATAATAATTACAATTATTGTTCAAAATTTTGTTTTGCTTAATTTAATAAAGGCATTTCACAATTAATCCATTTAGGACTCCAGTCATTCAAATTTTATTAAATATTATAGTTTGTCTATCACCAAACATCAAGAAGTTTATGTAGTTTTTTAATTACTAAGTTTTTGTCCGAAATTATTGAAATAATTTAAATGATATTAGAATAAGATTATACTAGCTGACCCGTGCGAAGCATTCGCATTCTAACTTACTTAAATCCCACTTAATTAAAGTAGACACCGTATATGTAGTATCGTATAGTGTGTATTTAGTGCGTCATGGGCATAGGTGAGGGTTGTAGTAAAGAATAGATGTGCTTACAATTAATTAAAAATAGCAATGTAGTGGCGTAACGGCAGCTCTCCAGCTGGGTATTGTTATCATCAGTGTTGCCAACGCCAGGAAAATATCCCTACAACTTACATGATCTTACATCACTGTTACTTTCGGATTCTTTATTTCTTTTTTTTTTTTTTCGTATAATAGTATTTTGTATATTTTTCCAGTAAAGCGGTTAAGGAAAGCTTTAAAATGATGCCTCATTCATGTAATTTGATGATGTATTAAGGAAGTTATGGCATACCGACAAAAAAATGGCCTTGAGAAATAATATATGTGATAAGATAATTTTGTATTAAAAACTAAATTTTATTTCTATGTATTGCTTTAAATGCATTGTCACTATGTATTTATTTTTATGAAGAATATTGGCAATATCAATTTAATTTAATTCAATTATTTTCTTAAATTTATTTTATTTTACAATAAAGCTTTCCCTAATGCCATGTATTTTTTAAATGTGCATTATAATTTTGAATTTAAGTTAAATAAAAAAACAAATTAACAGGATATATATATAGATTTTATATCCAAATTATTTTTATAAATTAAAAAATTTGTTATTACTTGTATCTTTATTTATTGCACAACTACAAAATCATAAAACTTGGTTTTATCACACACAAACAATGACATACAGTTAAAACAAAATAGAATTACGATTTTGTAAAAAATGGGCTTGTCCTTCTTGCTAGAAAAGTGAAAAATTATATTTTTAAAAGAGATAAACAAGATAAATAATGTTCAAATATTTAATGGCTCATAAACATTAGTCAAACAAATGAATTATATATTTATCGTTTGCCTAATTAAGAAAGCAAACACAATATTTAACAAGGCTTGTAACAGATACTGAATATGATTATAACAAATGTAAACTAATCTATTTTTTTTTTAAACTTACCTACAGTACAAAACATGATTCCTCCATAGGGTCGAGGAAGGCATGATTCAAATCTCACACTGTAGCCAGTACTTACTCCTAACTCTTCTGCACGTTCTGAAGCTATACGATCAGAGACAGATACAGCTGAGATACGTCTAGGTTGGGTCACAATTATATTGCAATAAGCACCTTGTCCCGACTGAATGTAATCGTCCAATATAAACTGGCAAACCTGATATGAACAACATGTAATAGATTACATCCAGCCATATCTATGCTTAACATTACATCCTGATGATCCTTAATCTGTATCAATGATCTTAAACAATATTACCAAATTGACTCATAGTCCGATCTCGATAGGCTTTATAGAGTGGTGTTTTAATAATGAATTAAAACTAAATAAAGTAGTCCCAGTCATTCGAGCCCTGGTACATGATAAATATTGTCCGAGAAAGAAAACGAAGCACAAATATAATTAGCACCATTATTTCCATCAAGCTTCGTCTTGCCATTTCTCACTCTTTCCTCATAGCGACAACCGCCAAGGTACAGCTTAAGAATTTACATGCAAATAAATTCCAATTAATTAAGTGAAAAACACGTTGAATTTCGCTACTTTACAAACACAATTGGTTGAATTTTGACCACAGGAGATACTAGCATTATTTAAAACATAAACAAAAATTTAAAGAACGAAATAGATATTTCAGTAATTTTTATTTTGTTATGTTTTCTATCATTGCTTGCCATTTTATTTTAATAGACAGATCTTAAAACAAACAACCTGTCAATTAAAACTAGAACAATAGAACACGTACTAGAAGCTTTCAGTCGGGAATCACCATCTTGTGACGTCATCTGATATGTATTATGCAACACAAGCTAATTTTGATTTCATGTATTGCTTTATTAATTTCATAAAGTTTTTCTTATGTTAATAATATTGGATTATTAATTGGCTCTAGACTTATACTTAGATTACTTTTTACTAAATACCAATCATTCTTTGCAATCTGAAGTTGGGGTATGACATCATAAGTACTTGTTGGAGTTGGTTTATGACACACAATAAATTACTAAACGAATATAACCAATATATTTTACTGAAACATTCATTTAAAATTTATTATGTAAATTATAAATATCAAAACAATTTAGTTAGAGAAAAACATTAATTTGGAAACAATAAAGACAAATAAAAAGGAAGCCTAGGCTCTACGATCAAAAATTACATCATTAATTTAGTCAATTATAAAAATTTAATCTGCACAGATATTTTCCAGTCCATCTTTATTGATGCTTTCACTTATACTGTATACTTCACTAGTGATGTTACGACGACTGTTCCACATAACTGTTTTTTGCACAGGCCAAACCTAAAGTCTCCACTACTTCACCATTTTTAATTCAACAATCGACTTTCATTTTGAGGGAACCTTTTACATTATACCTCTAAAATCTTTTGATGTTTATTTACAACACAGCAATATTTATTATTACTGTTCTTTACTTTCACAACAAATGTTTATATTTTAAAATACTTTACGAAGTGTATTGCTTCGATTACTTTGTAGACCAAATACGAAAAAATTGACTACTTGTCTTTTGTCGAGTACACCAACTTGACTCTGGTACAATTAAGTTGCTTTTGTAGTATATAAAGATTTACTGCATAATTTTTCTTATCTACTTGCCAAATTTTGATTAATCTGTGCCTTCAACTACCATTATTTAAATGTATTATACATATTTATCACAATCCTTTTTATTCATTTAAATTATCTCCAATTAACTTGCATGTTTGTATAAATTTATGTCATATGATTTTAAATTGTCTTTGTCATTCTATATGAAAATAAATATTTTATTTTACTATTATTTCAAGTATACTTTTATTTTTTAAAACCTTTTTGAAGTATATAAAAATTAAAATACTATTGTTTTTTTAAAAAAAACTCAAAAACATTACAACTACAGGTAGGCTAAGTTATTATTCCGCTGTATTTATTGCAACGATTATAGCTACATTGAAGTACTGATTCCGATTACTTTGATTAACATACTGTATATTGCTGAACAAACCATTACTTGAGACTATTACTTTTGCAAATCATTACTCGAGTAAAATGACACTTTTAATAAGTAATAATAATAACAAAATAATCTCGCTTGAAATAAACGATGAATAAAAATGGTGTTACGTGACACTTGTCTTGTTAGGCCAACTTCGCTACTTTTTCATTCCTTTAATCATTACATGGTTACATTTCATTCCCACCTTTACTACGGCATGGTACAGGCGCTGTCTGTAGTCTGATGTCTTGGACTCAGTGGACTGCACTCACATTGTGAACTCGGATTCACATTCACAAGATTACAGGCCACTGCACCAGAGTAATAAATTAGCCGTAATCATTACATGGTTACATTTCATTCCCACCTTTACTACGGCATGGCACAGGCGCTGTCTGTAGTCTGATGTCTTGGACTCAGTGGACTGCACTCACATTGTGAACTCGGATTCACATTCACAAGATTACAGGTCACTGCACCAGAGTAATAAATTAGCCGTAATCATTACATGGTTACATTTCATTCCCACCTTTACTACGGCATGGCACAGGCGCTGTCTGTAGTCTGATGTCTTGGACTCAGTGGACTGCACTCACATTGTGAACTCGGATTCACTTTCACAAGCTTACAGGACACTGCACCAGAGTAATAAATTAGCCGTAATCATTACTTCAAGCAGATAGTAGCGATTACTTTGTGTTTCTGTTACGTAACGAATACAAAATACCGAATACAAAAGTACTTTCGACACATCTCTAATTACAACTAGAGATAGCCTCAGCCCCAATTAGCTCGAATTACTGGAACTAACTATAATGAATAACTCAATTCAAAGACTCAACCCATAAGACTATATAATTGACAATTAAAAATAATTTTTAATTATTTAGCAGTTTATAAATATTGTATTAACACATATTTAACTAGGTACTTTAAAAAAACACTTAAAATTACATCTAAACCGTTAAACTTACTAGATGTGAAATATAAATTACCTGTGTTGTTTTACCACATCCAGTATTACCACGAATAATAACTACAGAGTTTTCATTCACAGCTTCCATGATCTTTCCCTTCATTGCAGTAGTTGGAAGTGAATTTCTAGCCGCAATCATGCCTTGTAACCTTGCATCATTTTGCAAACGTTCACGCTGGCCTTCTAGCAAATCATTACTGATTTCTTCCATTGATGCCTAAAGAAAAAATGTTTAATAAAATAAGTTATTCAAGATAATACTCATAATTAATAAATGCAATACAAATTTAATAAGATTTTGGGTCTTTCTGTTATATCCCCGCATTTACAAACTATTTTCTATAGAATGAGGATTATTCGGGATAGAACTACAAATGTGAAATATAATATTTACTCTCCATTTAAACGTATAATTGTTGGGAAAAAATAATAAACAATTTTTAAACTTGCGCAACTTTACTATTCGACTCTAGGCTAACCTATGGCAACAGAAATGCAAACATAATAATAAAAAAAATACCTAAAAGGTTCTAACCTAACCTATTTAGTCACAGTATGTTTACCTGAATTCAACATTTAACAGTAAAATGTAAAACCACGTCGTTGTCTGCAAAAATATTAGGCTAGAGTCGAATAGTAAAATTACGCGTTTGCGATAACCCTTATCTAATATCAACAAAAACTGGAAACTTCCTTCCTTATATGTTATGGAGTAGTTATAAATTTGGACATTCCCGATTAATCCTCATTCTATAGAAAATAGTTTGAGAATAGAAAATAGTTTGTAAATGCGGGTATATAACAGAAAAGGCCCAAGATTTTTATTTTACAAATTTATAGGAGTAAGCCGCCAAATATTCTGTAACAAGTATTAATTTAATTTTTGTATTTTTTTTATAAATATTTTAATTATTTTTGCTAGTTGACTTGAATATTGGGTAATTTTAAAACCACATCACCCCCAAAGCAGAACATCAAGCGACGGTGCGACATTGTCGCAGATAAAAATGAGGGCTGCAGAAAGATATCATGTAGAATAAACTTTTTTGGAGGTCATAAACTAAGGGATGGGTCGATTCTCGATACCCCCGATACTTTATCTTTGATATCATCTCAGGAATCGATACCGAGAGATACTCAGTTTATATCATTGTCGGATTTGAAAGTTCTCCATATTTTGAATGTAATTTCCGGTATTTGCAATCACATTCTCTGTATTTATAAACCCAATTCAGTATTTAACAATAAATATTCGTAAGAAAAAATGTAAAACTTGCTTAGTTTGATGTATGTCGACATTTTCACTAGTAAAATATTAAGGCAATTGTTTCGTTTGTTAAGTAAACACTTCTTGTTTTATTTGTATTCATGCGTAGTAGGGTGACCAAATCATTTCCGGAGAAAACCAGGGCACAACTAGTGTTACGAAATAAGATGAGGGAGAGTATTCATTTATATTTTAACTATATTAGATGTAGAATTTTATTGGTAGCCTACGGTGCAACGCGCGATGAAGTCAAATCGCATAGTTGCATTTTGTAGTAAGCCAACGACCGAGCTAGACGAGTAAAACTGAGTGGGGACAGAGATGTTAAATAGAGGCGACTAAATTCGAGACAGGGCTTTTTGGGTGATACGAGTGTAGCTGTACGTCGGGGCAGGACGAGCTGACCGGAAGAAGCCACGAAGACAAAATAAGGTGAGGGAACATTTATAGTGAATATTTGGGGAAAGTGTTATAGCATCAAGCTAAGTAGAATCAGTTTTGTTTGTTTCATAATTAAAGTAATTATTTATTTGAGTGATATCCGTGTTTGAGATTTTTGGGAAGTAAATACATTATTTGAACTCAGTGTTGCCCGTAGAGTTAGGCATAATATTTGTATAGATTTAGATTGATTGTTGTTGGATGAATTAGTATCTATGTGTTTAGTTGTGTGTACGGAATTAAAATAAAAGATATATTTACAATGTCCTTGATGGAATTAATTTGAATATATGTTCTTGTGACCCTCTCACTCCAAAATAATTCGAGCTAAGCGAGTTGCCTTTTATATAAAGATCCCTACGTAATACTAGTCAAGCACCAAATAATTTATTATTTGTTAATTTCAATATTTCCCTTACACTTTGTTAGGTACTGTTTTGAATATAATTTGACTTAATTATAATTTGAATTTTAGTTTAAACTACTGGTAAGTGGAGTTGTCTGAATCAAATAAATGTATTTATAAATTAATCAATTACAAATCACATTACACACTTTTTGGTATTACTTTATATTGGTTTTTCTTTTTGCCTGATTGAGGAAACTAGATAAATGTGTTTCTTCACAAAACAACCCAACCAATTACTTTTCATTTCCCGTTAACTGTAAAGTAACTGTTCTAAAACTAGAACAAATAGTTACATTAACCTATAATGTTATAAAGTAGCATACTTATAAAAAAAAGAGTAAAGACTTACTTTAGCTAATGGCCCTTCATCGATATTGCAACCAGTCCAAGGATTCCAGTTAGGTTGTGGAGGTGACCAAGAGACTACACCAGCTATCTGAGGTTTAGAAGTCACAAAATCATCCAACACTTGATTTGATACTAAAGATACTGGTTCATTGGATCCTTCTTTCTATAATACAATCATTATGTCAAAGAGTTGTTTAAGATTAAATACTGAATGTTTGTAGTAAAAGTTATTCAAAATGTTTAAAATACCTTTTAAAATGATTTGCACTTGCACAATTAATTTATAGAAGTAAACAAAGAAATACAATTCGATAGGAACCCGTCAAATCCTCCTAACCTGTGAATCTCAAGAGATTTGATATTCAACTATGAATAATAATCCTCAAATCCGATTCCAACAGTAGAGCTCCAAAATTTTACTGTAATTTTTGCACCCATTGTCAGTTGTCGTTTTCTTTCACCATTGTGTTTATCACCAGTCTTTTAGAAATTAGAACAAACTATGTTCCGGCATCGATTACTTTCATGGACTTTTATCACTGGGTTTTCAATTACATTTAAAAATAATGGCAATTCACAAAATTAGTGGTAATAGCATTCAGCCGTTGTTTACTTTTATGGAATTTGCCTTTACGTTTTCAATTACATTTAAAAATATCGGTAATTCACAAAATTAGTGGTAATAGCATTCACCCGTTGTTTACTTTTATGGAATTTGCCTTTGCATTTTCAATTACATTTAAAAATAACGGTAATTCACAAAATTAGTGGTAATAGCATTCAGCCGTTGTTTACTTTTATGGAATTTGCCTTTGCATTTTCAATTACATTTAAAAACAACGGTAATTCACAAAATTAGTGGTAATAACATTCAGCCGTTGTTTACTTTTATGGAATTTGCCTTTACGTTTTCAATTACATTTAAACGTCAGTCTTCATAAACTACTGTTAGTTTTATTTGGCCGTCATTTACTTTTGTCATTATGTTTTAAATTACAAAAGTAGTTGTAAATTCATAAAATTAGCTGAAATCATA
Source organism: Philaenus spumarius (assembly GCA_018207615.1). Lineage (NCBI taxonomy): Eukaryota > Metazoa > Arthropoda > Insecta > Hemiptera > Aphrophoridae > Philaenus > Philaenus spumarius. Next base: position 261,516 of record JAGFPH010000621.1, on the reverse strand, counting down.
TTCTGGTATAGTCTTCTTTGACTGACTTTCTCTAATCTTTTTAAATTGCGTTTTAACACCAATAATTCATAAAGTTAGTGTCAATGGTATTTGGCTGTCGTTTATTTATGCGGACTTCTGCCGTTGTGTTTTAAATTATGTTTTAAAGGGTAATTATAAAATTTGTGCAAATTGTATTCGGGTATTACTTTTATTAAATTGCATAAGCGCAAAATTTAAGTATCAGAAATGAATGCAAATTTTATTTAAGTGCAGTAGAGTTTAGGTCGGATTAGCGGGAAAGTCGGAAAACCATTACAACACCTTTTAAAAGTATTGAATTAAATTAAATTTACATTAAAAAGCTATGAATTACATAAATTGTTACTAAATGTAGTGTACTAACACATAAAACAGCACACAGAGTAGGACTACAGTATTACAGTGCAGTACAGAATATAAAATCAAACAAGTTTCACACTTTGCAGAAAAAGTTCGTAATTGTTTTTAGTTTACCAACTGTTTGATGTTTTCCCCCCGCTAGATCTCAAAATCTCTTAACAAGTAAAATAACTGTTGATGAAGTTTCCTGCAGCTACTCGAGGTATTTTAAGGCTATTTCTAGGGTGTTGTGTCCTTCGGTAGGAAAGATCTTTTCCACACTTTCCTCCATCACCAGTTCCTCTTCTTTATCTTTGACCATCTTCATAATTTCATCATCCGTTACTTCGAATTCTTTATCTTGAGACATCCATTCACTTACATCCTTCTATGTTCCGTCAGCTCATTGTGGCATTTTTTGTAATAAAGAGACTATTCTTACATTTTTTATCATTCTGCTGAAGTTTCTCACTATCCAGATATTCTTCATGTAGCAAACTTTCCAAGACTTAGCAATCGTGTTTGCGCCAACACATTCCCAAGATTGAGCCACATAATAAGCTCTGTTCTTCAAATTCAGATGCTGCAGTTTCTCTACCATGTGTTCCCCTTGGTCCATAGCATCAATTAAAAATGAAAAAAGGTATCTGCGGTAATTTTTCTTTAACCCTTTTCACTCCAATTACTGGGGACCTAGTGTTGCTATCAGGTCAATTTAATTTTGAGCGAATATAGCACTGTAACATGTTTACTCAAAAAAAAAGTATTTCTGTCGGTTCTAAAAGGCTGATTCTTTTTTTTAGTTTCTTCTATGACTAAAGTATAGATTGGTATGTAAAAAAACATATATTTTTATTTTCAAGTATATGTTTTTAATTTTTATTTATTGAAAAAAATATAAATTTGTAACAAAAAACCAGAATAAACAAGAGTTTTGGAAAAATGTTCAATGGGAAGACCTATATTTGTTGCTTGTTTTTTGTTGTCTATATCATTATACACAAAATTAAGTGGTTTACACATGTTTTAGATACAATAATAAATTATTTAAAAAATATAATTGAAAAACAAGTTATTTGTAAAAATGAGTTTTTATGAAAACAATTAGTTTTGGCACCAACTTGTACAAAATTGCCTCAACTATTTTTTTTTTTATTGCTTAACAACAGTATTATGTAGATCAAAACTAGGAAAAAAAGCTTTTTTCAAAACTGATTGGTAATATTTCAATCACTCAGGTTCGAAACAAAAGTTCCGTCGCTACTAACGTCATTTTGTAACAAACTGCCGTCGTCTTTGTTCATTTTATTTCACAACTATCATTATTATTATAAAAAGAACAATATTCAAAAATAAACTGTGAAATTATACACGATAACCTAGTACAACAAAACTAAACAACGCGTAAGCTCACTAAAACACTGCGTAGTAAGTAGAAACCAAACAACGGCGAGAGAACACAGCTGTTTACAGACCGGCCAAAGACGGCAAACATTACATTTTTTAAGATTTATTTATGACAGAAACTGAACTCAAATGGTCCTAAAAAAATTCCACAGATAGCAGCAAATCTCAAACTTTAATAATAGCGCTCATCAAAGTAACTACTTCTGTTCAAATGCAATCAAAGAACGTTATCATAGCGAGTTCGGGGCTCGCCCGACATAGGGGTTCGTGCGGATTAGTAGGGTGCGGGGCTGCCCCGACACTCGAGTGAAAAGGGTTAAGGTCTCTAAAGTACCCCGCCCATACGCTGGCAAATGGATGTGACATTCAGAGGCAAAAACATAGTCGTCTTTATCTCGCCGTCTTGAAGTTCGTTCTTGTGAGTAGGACAATAATTGTCAAGAATCAAAACTGCTTTTCGAAGCAAGTAATTGCTTTTCAAAAAAAAACTATGCGCTTTTCTGGTTGTAATAATTTACTGGTAAAGTATTTTTGAAAAATGTTTGTGCTCTTGAATTTTTTGACTTACCAGTTTCATTTTGATATTGGCCGTGGCATTGGGCGTGCAGTAATGACTAGCGTTTGTGACCAGGCGCTGCCGCTTCAGCCTCTGAGGCAAGAGTC
>JAGFPH010000621.1:237833-259076 GCA_018207615.1 Philaenus spumarius | reverse complement strand
CCTCTGAGGCAAGAGTCTTTGTCAGTAACATTTTGTAATTCAAGCCAATCTTGTCACAGTTAAAAATCTGTTCACCTGATAAGTTCTCACTACCTACAATTTATGAAGGTTTTCTCTGACTGATTGAACAGCTTCAGAATGGGCTGACAGCTTCTCCCCGCAGATATTAAGTTGGCTTACTCCATATACCTTTTCTTTCACCTATTGAGCCAGCAAACACTCGCTGTAAAACTAGTATCACCTGTGTTGAATTTATTTTGTCACTTTATTGCTTTTTCTTGTAAAATCGATCTTGATATCGGGACACCTTTATTGAACCAGAGGAATAAAGCTTCACTCACGTTTTAGTACTCAAACTTTTTCATTCTCTTCCTATCTTCTAAAGCATTTGCTCTCACTCTTCAAGAACACCAATTTTTAAATTCAATCTGGTTCTTCTTCCAATTGTTTTCCTGACTATATAATATTGCACAACTTTTAATAAAGTTTCACCATTGTCTAACCTTTTTACAGCTTTAAGTTTTTCTTCTATTGAAACAATCACTTTTTTTCTTTTAGAAGCCATGAAAACATGTCTAAAAACATGTTTAAGAAAATAAAGAAATAAAAATATTTACAATAAAAAAATAAACAATCTTACAATATAAAATTATATTTTACATGAAACAACACGAAACACACAGAACAGAATGCACTTTAACATCTACCTTATACAAGCCTAAATTGATATTCAAAGACGGGAATGAAGAACAAAGCATGTGGACGGGTGGGGTGATTCTTGGCGCGTTAGAGACCAGCTGCATAAAATCTGGTAATACGAAAGTGGCGTGCAGGCATTGCACACTCGGTTTTGCTACAAATCTTTTAATTCTTCAATTATTTTTGCTTTAGGCAGGTTTGGATAAAACGAAAGGTCAGATTAGCAGGACTCTACTGTATTGTTTTCTTTTGTGGACTTGTGCTGTATAATGACATTTAGCCTAAAAAAAGACCTATCCAAAGATTTAATTTTGACTATCTTTATTATATTATTACATTTATATTCATTTTGTATATAGGCTAATTATTTTATTTGTATTTTATACTAAATCCAAGGTAAAACAAATTAAACATAAAAACTATGCTGTTATTAGCTAATTTTACAAAAAGATTTTTATTAGGTCTCGCGATTCAAATTATGATTCAAGGTTAAAAATTAGATTTAGATTCAACAAAATTTGGATTTGAACCATCTCTATATACATACCACATGCACTGGCTGAATCTGTAACTCGTCTAACACATCTTTTATTTGTGATTCAAGTTCTGGAGCAATGGCGACTTCATATGGTTTCATCTGTTCCGCTTCCTTATTCTTCTTCAGAGTCCCAGAGAAAGCCTCGATCACACCCAAATGGAACAGCTGACGTACCAAAGATAATGCACAAGACTTAGAAGCAGTCTGTTTATTAGAACCAGCTTCACGTCCAGTGATTGCTAAACACATAAGAATGAATATTGTATTATTGTTTTTTAATACAGAATATTGCCCATACAAAATTGTTTGTCAAATAATATAGAGTAAAATACTTAGTCCATTATTTCTATTGTCTTATGCACAACTATAAGACAAATATTTTGTAAATAATGTAATAAATAAAAACATACAAGATATTAGGTACAATTTTAAAGTTAATTATTTTGGCAATAAATAACAGTTAATGAATTATTAATAACTGTTATCGGGCTACCACTGTTACCTAACAATGCAAAGTTTCCAGTAGCTCAGCTTCAAAGCTAGTCTGCTATTCAAAGCTAGTCAAAAGTCAATTATACCAAGGTAGTTTATATCGAGAATCAACTGTAATAGCATTTCCAAAAATAAAAACTTTCCTTTCTTTTTTAACTAATGCATAATTTATAATTATAATACAAAATAAACGGTATCAGTTAACTGACACAAACTTTCTCCCAACTTACTCTAGTCAAAATAATATTGTTTTTAATCATTTTATTTACTACTTTTTAGAACAAAACAAAAAAATAATATTCTACCTACGTCAATCGTATAAAAAAGTTATTGTCCCAGGCGGGATTCGATCGCGCGACCTTTGAATTACTGGCCGTCCTCGCTACCGTTGTGCTACCCCGTGCGGCTGTCGCCGTGATGCTAGATTGACAACATAAACTTGTTTATTTTTTAACATTTCCCCATAATTATGAAACGCCGAAGTTTTGATAAAAGCGGGTGGTGTCATTTTGTTTAGCATCTTAAGCACTATAAATACTGAAAATTTTATCAAAATCGTTAGAGCCGTTTTTGAGAAATTTGCATTTTTGTAGTTTTTTATTGGTTTTTAGGAGTAAATTACCCTTAAAAATTAAAAATTTCAAAAAATGAAAAAAACGCCTGAAGATATTAGGGTTTAGTACCTACATACCAAATTTCATGAAAATCGGACCAATAGTGTCCCCTCTGGTCGTGTATACATACTGACACACTGACAGACAGACACCACGTTAAAAACACTTTTTTGGGTTCAGGGAGCACCAAAACAAAAAATTCCACTAAAAATATTTTTGGGTTCAGGGAGCACCAACACAGATAATTGCACTAAACAATTTTTTGGGGTTCTGGGAGCACCAAAACAGATAATTCAACTGAAAATTCAAATTCGAACATTTTTACGAAAACAATACTTTCTCCATATACTACGTATAGGGTGGAGAAAGTAAAAGACAAATAAAGCATAGTTATAGCTTGGATGAAAAAGTTGCATTATAGTAGAAGTGACAAGCATTATGTAAAATAAATTGAGACTATGTTAATATTTCATTATTAGTTTTTTATTCAACACGATTTTTAGAATTTTTGTCATTTATTTCCCTGACCGGCTCACAGCATATTGATTTACTACAACATTTGCATTACATTTTAGCCTCCTCCTAACTCTACTTCCGTTTTCCTTACCTTATCATCCACAGACGACAGAAAAAGCACGAGTATTTTAGTAGGCCTATATTGCTATTGCTAGCCTATATTGCTCCATTACATCTAAGATTCAATATAAAATGTTGTTCCTCTAAGTTAAACTAAATTAAAAGTGAAAAACATGAACCAAGACCGGGATTCGAACCCAGGACCTCTACCATTCCTTGGTAACGCTCTACCAATTCAGCCACCCTAATCACACCAGTTATTGGTTGATGTTATCTCACTTGTAGAGATTTATTTTCAGCTTGAAGTGGTGTTATTGATTGTTATTTTTATTTTGCAATATTTTTTCTGCTTACACACTTTAACAGCAAGTGTTAAATTAACTTAGTTACAAGTGACCAGACCAAGAACAGGAATCGAACCAAGAACCTTTACCATTCCGTGGTAACGCTCTACCAACTAAATCACTCTAATCACACCATGTTTGTAGTAATTCAGTTAAATTAACCCTTGATGGGGAAGAGTGTAAGCAGAAAAATTATTACAAAATAACAGTAACTTTATTGTTTATATTCAGTTTTTAGGTGGGATAATATGAAACATTTAGTCAGAATATAATATAGTGCTAAAAATTAGAGGATCCAGTGCAGGTTCGCTTTTAGTGTTAGATTCCCTGAATCCAGTAAACTGAACTTACACCACACTTCCAATTATCAGCAACATCCCTCAATCCTAAAATTTAAGTTTTAGATTTTATCAGAACAAAATAAGCTCACTTAAATATAAAATAAAGATTATTATCATCTATATATATATATATAAGCCAAATACCACTTACTCACTCATTCACTAACTCATCACTAAATCTCAAAAACTACTGAACGCATTGGAACAAAATTTGGTATGTAGCTTACTCTAGGGTGGCCTTAGGGTGGCCATAGGTGCTCACTAAGAAAGGGTTTCAAAAAATTTGAAATCTTAGGGGGATTTGGGGGGTCAAAGTTACTAAATCACGATTTCTCCAAAACTACCAACCGGATTCGAACGAAATTTGGTATGTAGCTTCTTCTAGGGCCATAGGTGCTAAGAAAAGATTTTAAAAAATTCAAAATCTTAGGGGGGGTTTGGGGGTCAAAATTTCTAAATCACGATTTCTCCACAACTACCAACCGGATTGGAACGAAATTTGGTATGTAGTTTCCTTTAGGGCCATATTTGCTAAGAAAGGTTTTCAAAAAATTCTAAATTTTAGGGGGGGTTTGTGGGGGGACAAAGTTACTAAATCACGATTTATCTAAAACTACTGAATGGATTGGAATGAAATTTGGTATGTAGCTTCATCTAGGCCCGTAGGTGCTGGCTAAGAAAGGGTTTCAAAAAATTGGAAATCTTAGGGGGGTTTGGATGGGTCAAATTTACTGAATCACGATTTCTCTAAAACTACTGAACGGATTGGAACGAAATTTGGTATGTAGCTTCCTCTAGGGTCGTAGGTGCTGGCTAAGGGTTTCAAAAAATTTGAAATCTTAGGGGTTTGGGTGGGTCAAATTTACTAAATGACGATCTCTCCAAAACTACCAAACAGATTGGAATGAAATTTGGTATGTAGCTTCATCTAGAGCCGCAGGTGCTGGCTAAGAAAGGGTTTCAAAAAATTTTAAATTTTAGGGGGTTTGAGGGGTCAAAGTTACTAAAAATCCTCATAAAAAAAATAGTACAATATATTTATTGATACGATTGATAGTGACGACCGAAGGTACTTGGTAGAATTCCATTACAATTAAAAGACAAACACAATTTTTTTGTAATTTCTACAAGTTTTTATTGAATCTTGCCGACCAAGGTTTCGCCCGTGACGGCATTGACGAGGCAGTTTTACAGGAAATTACAAAAAAATTGTGTTTGTCTTTTAAATATTTATTGATATATTTTTTTTGTTAATATACATTTAACTTTGATTTCTCTATCGATCCATGCAAATCCGGGCATCTATCTAAATATTTTGCTGCCCCGATCTATATATTTATCATCATATCTAATGAACGATTTATCTATTTATGAGATAGATATTCCAATTAAACAAAATATTATACGGTTATAGGTCTTATGAAATTTTTTTGAAGGGTGTAAATTGTGTTTTTTATTTTGTTTCCTACAGACTGATCACGATTTCTTAAAATGTATATGGCCTTGAAACAAGAAACCTGGCACAAATAACTGTACCTTGCCCCTCCCTCACTTTCACTTTCCTACTCACTGACCACAAGGCACTGGTGCATCAGTTGGGCTTATCATTTTGATGTTCTCATTCCTCTAAATCCTTCTATTCCTGACACTCCCGTTCCCTATTATATTGCGGAGGATAATATTGGGGAAATTTGGCAGCTTTCAGACAATGATCTCCAAAACTCTCAGTCTCCGTCGACAGAACCGTGTTTGTCATCTGATACTGTTGAGTCAGATCATTGTTCCATTGTTCAAATTACCCAGAAACGTGGGAAAAACGGCGAAAACGTTTTCTAATACTAATCGTGCTAAAGCAAATAGGGAGTCTGTCAAAAGATACAGTGCAAAAAATTCTGCAGTAAATCGTGAGGCTGTCAAAAGACACAATAAAAAAAATCCTGCCGTGCATCGTGAGGCTTCCAAAAAGTACAGTCAACAAAATCCCCAGGTCAAAATGGCTGCCGTTCAAAAATACTGTTCTAAAAGATGTCACATGAAGGTGCTTCCATGGTCTGAAAAATCAATGTCAGGGTTTCACTACAACTGCAACACCGATTATCACAAAGACAAAACAGTTGAACTAGGTCCTATGACAACATGTCAATGGTGTACAGCTATGGCGTGGTATAAATGACATGGTTTAGAACCTACGATTCATATCCTTATGACACACAAAATTACCATCATTTGTCGCATTTATTTCACCAAAATACTTATGCAATAGCGAAGCATTGCCGGGTCAGCTAATAAATAACATATTATATAAAATATAAATCTCAAATTTGATTTATTAACCCGATTTGGTAACTTAAAAATAGGCTACTTTTTTAGTACTGTTTAAGAATAGTTTTTAGTCTTTTAACATGCTGTTGGAGATGTTAACATGAGAAAAAAAAGTGCTTCAACATCTTGTGTTACAGCTAGCTGCAGCAAAGAAAGACCTCTCAGTTTTTATAACATGATATGAATCAATTTTTCCTGACTTTCCCTAACCTTTCTAACTATAGGAACCTTGTTCAAGAAAGCAGAGCATCTATACAGCACATATTGTAAGTTCCGAACTATTGGGACCGAACATTGTTCGGTTTAGCGGGAATTCAGAATAAGCGGATTTCATTAATAAAATCAACGTATTGACTTGTTAATGAGTAAAATAAATGTGGGGCCATCTGCTAGTGTCAATTCTATACAGCATTGATTGGCTCGCAGGCAAGCGAGGAAGAGATGTACGCTCAACTGAACTCATATAGACGCTGCAAATGTCTCGCCTTAGTGTAGGTTTATACCATCTGTTTTTTCCTTCCATTATGTTATGATTCTGTTTTCTTCTAAAAACGGAAGGGAAGGGATAGGTTGTTCAAACTATCCGTTTTGTCATCCCGCAGTCTGTCCGTTAGTACCGCATCGTCTTGAAAAAAGATCAAGAACAAAATAAAATATCTTCAGATAACAAAAACGGAGGAGAAAAACCGATGAACGCAACCGGCAGGTGGCAACAACACTACTAATGCCTAGCTGTTGTACCTAATCATACCTTCTTTCTGACTAACCCGTTATCCTTTTCACCGGATGCTTGTTGTGGTAGCTTCCTTCTCGCAAAACGGATGGAAAACATGAAGGAAACAAAACCGGACAATTCCAACAGGCCCATTGGAATTAATGTGTTGTCAATGTCCGTTAATCGAAACGCAATGCAAAGGAAGGGAAAAAACTTACGCTACATTGAACAACACGTTTCATCAACACCAAATGATGTTATGTTCATGCGGCAATGGCAGAACATTGCATCCTCTATCTCTAGTCGAATCAATGCTCTTCATCAGAAAAAAATCACTGACTTTACTTCTTAAGTGAGTGTAAATTAGTTATTTAACAGTGATTAAAAATGATTCTACAGAATTGTATAAATGGAGCCGACATGTACTGTAAATAACAAGCTTTCATTCCAATTTAGTTCAGGCATTTCATCAAGCTTAGGCTCTATGTATGTCTCTATTTAACTTCTTTGTATAACAATAAATGTATGTTTTTTCTCAACGTCTGTTTAATGTCTCCTGTTTGTATGTAAAAAAAATCCAAATTTTTCTGAACTCTGATCGGAGTAGGCGGATTTTCTGAATAGCGGGACTCTGCTATATATTAGATATTTTCCAAAATGTAGACTTATGTAGAAATAAATGCTCATGTCTAAATGTTATCAAATAGCAATGCAGGTCATTTGGTACCGTACATCAAATTGAAGACCCTATCAAAGTTGAACACTTGTTGTTTATAGTTTAGTCAGATTTCTATCCGCTTCAAAATATCCGTGAAAATACAGGATGAACATTTTGTTAGTTTAAGTAAGGAGAATAAGGAAAAAATAAGATCATTGTTATTTTTGAAAGGTCAGTTGAAAATAAGTGTATAAACTGATTTGTTTGTTCGTTATACATGCCACTTTAGTGGTCGGTTATAACCTGTATAGTAACAACACTTACAACCATTTAATTATCTTAAGTACGGTAAGCACCAAAATAAAAACTGTACTGAAATTAAAGCAGCTATGGTTGGTTACATATTTGGTTGTTGTCAGGCCACATTGCTTATTGTTACTTTCTAGTTTGAGGTTAGTTAAAGCAGTAATGGATCTTACCATTATTTTCGCTCATACAGACCAAGTCATTCCGGCGGTCCTAGTTTGTTGTAAACTGCTGTAGGGTTTCAAGAGTGATTTCACAAACAGTAATGCCGTAATGATAATAAATATTGACAAGTTCCGTCGTACGGGTAGTGTTTTGACTCAGCATTAAGGTTTTATGGCCATCTAAAAAAGGTCACTACAAATGAAAATCACGGTTAACTTCTTCAACAAGTCTTGCAGTATCCGAGAAGAAGCCTTCACCAGACATCTTTGAAAATGAACATCAGTAGTACGTCTTTGAGAAGAACGCTTAAAAGTATTGGTGGATTCTCTTATAGAATACAAGTTGGTCAACTAAATGTAAAAGATATCGAAGTTTATTGCTTCTCAATGTTAGCAATTAACTTTAAAAACCGTGGGTACCTACAAAAAGTATAGTTTTCAGATGAAAGTCGTGTACATCTAAACTGTTTCATCAACGAGCAAACAACTCGTTTTCTTAGATTTCATCATCCTGACGATGTCTTAGAGAAGCCACAACATAGTGAGCTCGTAACAGTACGCTGTATCAGAAAGAGGCATACTGGGTCCGAATTCCTTTGAAGATGATTACAGAGAGAACATCCTTCAACTGTTTGCAAAAGATCTGAACAGGTTCTGTCGTGCTAGCAATCTGGTTTTGGTTTCAGCAAGATGGTGCCACCAGTCATACTACTGTTATTGCTTTACTTCAAAGAAAGTTCGGCAACCTCCTTATTTCCGAACAAACTTTACATACCCAACCCACCAACCTTTCACCACCTGATGCTTATGTGTATGGAATAATGAAGGAAAGCAGCTCCTAAAATGGGCCACCAACTATCATTGTAGAGCTCCATAAAGAAATAATTAGATACATTAGAAGCTTGCAACAATCTCTTTTCGCCAACATGTTTGAAAATCTTCAACAAAGCTACGAATATACCTTTTACTTTGTATATTTGTCTAAAAAATAATACATTTAAAATAATTACAACTTTAGTACTGTTTATTTTGGAGCATACTGTATAATAACCTTAAAAAAATAATAAAATATATAATATTCTAATTTACTCACTTCTGTTGAGCTGTTTCACAAAAAAACTCATTGTAGCTACAAAACTCCTGAAAACCAAAAATACAATTATTGTAATTTCAATTTCAAATTAATATAAAAGTTTGTAAGTATTTTAGGAAAATATTTAATAACTACTGAACAAAAGTTTGAGTTGTGTTATATTTAAAGTCCCAAAAAAATTTGTACGATAATTTAAAGTTATCAAGACAGTTTAAGTTACATTTTTTTATAACTTTTACTTACTACAATTAACTATTACTATTACAGTAAATTTATCTCCCAAAGCTTAACTTTAAAATATCCACAAGTAAAAATTTACAGAAATGTTTTTTAAAATGCTAAAATACATGCTCCATAAAGCTCATGTAGCATAATGCTTATGTGCTATATGATTTAAAATATGTTTCCTTTGTTTTCCAAACGAAATGAAACTTAAGGATATGTATCACTAGCCCCAGGTTTGACTTTTGGGGGAATTTATCCAGGGGTGAAGAGTTTGGGGATGGTCTACACATATCACTTTTACTAAATACTTGCTCACTCCAACCGTAACAAGAACCTTTGCATCAAAAAGTGTTTATTTTCTTTGTATGTAATCTATAATATTATAAAAGAGAGGTGGTTTCTGTGTGTGTGTGTGTGTGTGTGTGTGTGTGTCTGATGTTCCGGGTAAACACAAAAACTACTGAACCGACTGGGCTGAAACTTTACACAAAGGTAGATCTTTAACCCATGCAAGTTATAGGCCTATTCACTTCCTTAAAATCCCCTCGGGCTACGCCCCAGTGGCCCTCAAAGTTTCAATGTTAATCTTATGGATGGTCAATCATAAGGAAGAAGAAGAAAGATTTCTTTTGATTTTATCATGGGCACAAAAAACAGCTGTTCGTATGAAAAGCTTAAAACAGCTGATTTTGATCAACAACTGATTTGGATCAAAAACTGAATATAATTTTAGGTTAGGCCTACAATGAACATTTAAAAAATTTTTTTTTTTTTACAATGAACTAAAACACTTGGGCTAATTATTAATATCAGGTTGATTTGTCTATCCGAGCAAAGCCGGGTCGGGCCAGCTAGTGTAATTATAATTGGAACATCTAGGTTCCAAGTTTACAGTTTATTTAGGTTTTTTTTATGGAGTTTTTTTCTCTTTTGACATCCCACTCTCCTTTCAAAGTAAATGATTGTCTTTTTGTTCCTTTTTTTTTTTTTTTTTTCCTGCTATAGTCTACAAAGAATTTTTGTTTAGATCGTAATGTATATATTTCACAAGCCTACCCTTGTACTGTCCCTGCTAATATAAATTTAGATCAGAATAATTAACCCTATTTTTAAGGTAATATAAACTAAAATTTATAGTATATTATACACACTATAAAAACCACAGCAAATGATTTAGTTTCATATATTGTGAACTCTTTTAAGCAAATGCATATTTGGTCTAAAATGTAGTTAACTATTTTTATTTTAATGAATGAATGAATTATATTTCCCCTTAAAGATACAATTGGCTACGGTTACATATATACACTTATATAAAATTACATACATAAGATAATATCTACTTATATCCTACTATACATTGTTAGTGTTTTAATCATAAGTTTTAATTTAGTGTGGTCAATACAATCTAATTAAATAAATAACATATTAATAATCTATATAAATGTGAGTTTGTTCGAAATCGATAATCTCCGAAAGTTCTTCACCGATTGCTTTGAAATTTTGACACAAACTTTCATTTGAATACAAGCATGTTTTTATATACTTTTTGAAAAACTGCATCATCTATTGAACATAAAAACAACAAAAATATACTCAATATTTAACAAAAATGCAACCGTCATTCCGTATGTTTATTGATTATAATAATGACAGTAATCAGCTGTTTCCTATTATATTTTCAATATCAGCTAATTTCAAACTTAAAACAATTATTTGTATATTATCTAACTTTTAAGATAGGGATTTTTTTTAACAACTGTTGAAGTAAAAACAACACACTATCTATACTAAAATTATAAAGAGGTCAAATTTGTTTGTACATAATGTAGAAGGGGTAATCTCTGGAATTACTGAACCAATTGAATTTTTTTTTAATAAAAAGCCACACTATCCCTGAATAACATAGGCTAGAATTCAAATTGATAAAAACATCTTTTATTTCAATATTTGTAAATTTAGTCGGAACAAATTCACAGGATCAAGTTGTGTGTTAAACCCATAGCGTCTAACAGCTGTAATAGCAACATTATGAAAAACTAAAAAACAACAATTGAAAAATAAAACTTATATCATTCAAAATGTACTGTGCTAAGATATGCACAAAAACATAAATTATGTGTGTATGATGCCGTTAAGGCAGGTAAAATAATTTTAGGTTAGACCTAGACTGATGATGAAACAACACATATCTTGAATGTATTTACATTCATTACGGTACCATAGCAACCAATTAAATAAAATAACAGATAAAAACGTTGATTCGGATGTCCAGTTTAGTACAAAATAATATTTTAAGTTAGGCCTAGACTGAACCAACACATGTTTCAACACACAAACCAATAAAAACATGTGTTATGGAATTTTAAAATAAGAAACAACTATGTTGCTTCACTATTAAAAATAAATAAGACATAATATTACAATTTAATAGTAGTTCTGTTTATTGATAATATACAGTAATTGATAGTGAGTAAAACCAATATTAACAGCTGATTTATAAATATGAAACGATTATTAAATAATTATAACTGCTGCTATAAAATATATGAAATAATTTGATTTAAACATTTAACATTATTTTACCATCTTAGTTTTGAGGTTATTAATCCAACACCTTTATTATAAATAAAACATAACATATATTTTTAGAAATTTCCATAAGGGGTTGGCGTGCAGAGCACACAGGGGTCTCCCCTAGTACTTTATATAAAATGCCAACTGAACAAAAACAAAAAACAGGAAATTAGGTAACCCCGTTGGCAAAGCCAGTTTTGGGTTTACCTTCAACAAAAAGCAACAAAAATAAGAGCAAGAAACTGTCCTAACCTATCCTCTCAACTTAAGAAGTGATTTCACTGTTTAACTCGGTTCACCTAAGCAAAATATTCTATAACTTCATTCAGGTTTAAACTAACTTCTTGTTTTTATTAAATGGTTTGCCGCCAACAATTTAAAGAGTTTCTTCGTTTAATGTAACTAAGTTTTAACTTTAGGCAATATCAAACCCATGTAATTATTTTCCTCCCCAGCCCCACAGCCCCCTGGATCCGCTGATGACCATTACTGAAGATTGCAAAATTAAAGAGCTACAAAACTATGACAAAACCGATGGGCAGATAAGAACAATGTATAATGATTCTCATACCACAACAGAACCCTATAAACTGTTTAGTTCCTATAACATTGAGGAACAGTTATACAGAATCAACCTCAATTTTTAATCATTTCATCAAGAAATAAAAAAAAAACTAACTAAACTATTACTGATAATAAATAATATGTAATCTTTTAAATAAATTGTTTGGTAAAAATATACCCACATAATTTTTAAATTACTGAACACACAAATTTAATCCATAGTATTTTGTGTATTAGTAAAATGTATTGGTAAAAATAACTGAACTAATGCTATAAAATTCTTTATTTTTATTCCCTCCACGATCCCTACACCACTCCATGCGAATTTTCCAGTACTCAAAGCAGTGTTTGAAGTCATTTTCAACTTCAACAATCTTGAACAAGACAACTTCAATGTCTCAAAACTCATTACTTTAATTACTAATTTTATCTTTGGAATGAAGATCGGGCGAGTATGGTGGATGTTCTAAAACAGGAATCCCATGCATGGACAAAGACTTCTTGACTGTATGGACCGGGGTGTTGTCCTGTTGAAGAATATAACATGACTTGTTTCTCCACAACAAAGGTCCCTTTCTTTTTAATTGTTTACAGAGAGTAGTTAAGACCTCAAGGTAGTAAGCTACTACTGATTCAGTTAGACCTTCGGGTATCAAATTTATGTACACAAACCCATGGACGTCGAAAAACACAATCCATTGCTTTCAATTTTGATTTGATCACTCAAGCTTTCTTCAGTTTCTAATGAACTGGGACTCTTCAAATGCATTGAGTGACGCTCAGTTTCCGTATCATAAGTAAAAACCATGATTCATTTCAAGACCTTTTCCAAGAGGTTAGGATCCTTTTTAATGGTTTTTTTAAGTGTGAGCACAAAAGTTCATTCGAAGATCCCTTTGTTTGGATGTGAGAATCTTGAGCGCCATTTTTTAACACTCTTTACACATGTTAAAATGTTCTTGCAAAATTTGACGTACAGATTCTTTGTCGATTCTTATGATCTCAGCAGTAAATTTGTGATTACTCAACCATGTCTTTTTGGATCAAATTAAAGATTTAAAAAAATTTTTTTGTCCATCATTAACACTTTGAACCCTGTACCCTTAACACATTGTCATGCGTAGGTACTTAGAAGTTTTGGTGGTATTTAAAATAAATCTCTTTTACTTACCTTATTTAAAAGTATAACATATTATATATCATTTTAAAGGCAAAACAAAAGCTTTAAGAAAATGTATATACTTCAAAGGTTTATTAAAAAAACAAAATGGTAACAAATGATGAAAATTATGAAAAATTGTAAAAAAACAAAAATAGCTACATAGCTATTTAGTTTGTCACCCATCTTATGTTTCTATAAACTAACAAATAAAGTTTGAAAAATTAATCCTACGGCTAAAATAAAGTATAACTGTAAAATAAATGTATAAAATAAACAATAAAACAACAAAAACACAAGTCAAAATTCACATTTGACCTCACAATTTCTTCTGTTGTCTTTTCTCCGTCTAGTGCGTGGAACAATATTATAATTTACACTTTATAATTACAAACACTAAAAAAACACTTACAAAATAAGCTTTGCTTCAATAATAAACCATTGATAAATGAAAAACCTTACAACACAATCAGAACTAATGACAACACAAATCGAGTTACACTGCTAAGCAGACAAACGTCGATTGAAGAATGCATTTTGCATACAGCTGATCAGACACGCTTGTAGTACAACCATCTGATATTTATATGATATTTTTGTAGGCCAGTGTTATGAAAATTCCAAAGGTGAAAGACATACGAACTAATAAACGAGAATGCCTGAACCCGAATATATGCCTACTGAGCTGAGCTGTAGAATTAAATAGAGAGGCACGAGGAATAAATATAAATAAATAGGAATCGGTAGCTGGCGCCGCGAACCCGAACCGACCTATACTCGGGCTCAGGGTTCAAAGAGTTAAGGACCTGTTTCTTTTTCCCTAAAAAATATATTTTTTTCGTTTTTTATTTCTTATTCCATATGATTCTACTATTGCAAAAATATAAACACTAAGAAAACAAACTGATTTCTATACAAACAATAGGTCCCCTATAAACTATAAAGCAAAAAAATTAACTTCCGCTTTTATACAAATTCCGTGTAAAAAGTATAAACTGATTTTAGGCAAGAGGTTTTAAAAACTGCACACTATAAAAATAGACATATTTGGCAAGCCATATTTAAAAAGTCACAAAATGTTTATTTATAAATTTTTATTATTTTATTTTTAAAAAAATTGAAGTCAAATAAATATACTTTTTAATAATGAACATATAAGCTGAAATAATTTATATTTTTATTTTAAAAATTGGGGGGAAAATATAAATTGTGTATTCAAATTTTCCTATTTTCAAAACAAACACAAATTTAACCCTGGAAACTCGATTTTTATTATGTCTCCTATTAATCCTGAAAATTTTATAAAGATAAGTACTGAAACAAAAAATTCTTAGGCCTAGACAGCTGATCGAACAGATGTGCAGAACATTAACACAGTTTGTTAATTTATTATGAACATTAATTTATTCACATTATGTTTTAATAATTTTTACTATATTTATTATAAATGACATTATTAGTCTTCAAAAATAATAATTTCATTACTTTTATTTATTTAATTACGGTGAAATTACATTTTTCGCAAATGACGAAATATCATTTCACTCCAGAAAAAAACTGAGTTCATTCAAGTAGAAACATCCTCATGGGGACCTTCAAAAAATGTAGCAAAGTTAAATCTGTCAGAAAGGTGAAGTTACCCTTTTTTTTACAATAAAGGCACAGTGTTATTTAAAAAGAGAACAATTCCAAGGGGAACAATTAATTATGTATGGTTAGTTACATAATATTGTGTATTTCCTTTTATTACTCTTGTTAATAAGTTCCACATGTCTTTGAACTACAGCAGTGCTGTTCTTAAATTAAAGTACTTTTTACTTTATGCAAGTTATATTAAAGAAAACGTGGGAGCAGTGTAAGTACAGCACAAGTATAACAAACACCTGTAACTTGGTTCGAACTTACACAGCTCTAAGTTAACGTGCAACACCACATTATTATACAAATTTGGAAGTATATTCTACGAATTAAAAAATATATTACTTTTACAAATGTGTAGTTCAGTTCTGTACATAAACTGGTGCGAGACCTGAAAAGTTACAAAAATTATCACAAAGCAATGCAGGTTGTTGTGTATTTTTTGGCTGAACCAAATAACTAATGAAGATCTGTGGCAAAGAACCAGAAAATAAACAAATGGATACAACAGGGACAACAGAAGGCCTAATAATAACAGTACCGTAGAATAAACTTATATGAAATTTACAAATAAGGCAAACTGTTTTGCTGAAGCAGCTTTTGTAAGAATGTTCTGAAGAGAGATAAAAACTTGGCTCAAAACATGATCAGAATTGTTTCATTTAATCCCTGTTCCATAATAGAATGATAAACACTAAGACCTGTGACAAAAATTCACACAGACAGAAATAAATGGAAATGGACAGGACAACTTCGCATTGATCAGGAGGCCAAATGATGACACTGTTCGTATTATCCTAGAATAGAACGTACAAGAAGCCAGCAAAAAAACATCATCAAAAACCACAATGAGAAAATTTGTTTTAACTGAAAGCCCTTTTATAAGAATGTCCTGGGTTAGAGATAAAAGAACTTGGTTCGGAACAGAATAAAATGGAAGTGTTTTGTAGAATCTCTATATTCCACAAAGAAATAAATATTATATTATTTTGACAAAATTTAGAGTTGTTTGTATTTGCAAGAGGTTTTTGTTTAAGCTTCACATTGTAATGTTGATAGTAAATTAATATTATATCACAAGCTTACAACTATAATGTTAATTAATCAATAGTTTGAACAACTTACCATATGTTTATTACAGACATTCCATGCTCATCTCCAGTACTCATACCTAAACAAGATGGCAGTGCAGTACCATGAAAATAAATTGCATATACTATAACAAATGCGAGCCCACATCTACTTACAAGTTTTTCGTAAGTAAAATAGTACTCGGGTACAATTTTAAACACATATCAATATCTTTGTTCCAACTTAAACCATAGCTTTAAAAAAACAATCGGTAACTTCTTAACAATAAATGTGTACGGATGATTAATTTTAAATAGTTTTAAAAGAAGTGGCTGATAATGTACACCAGTGGTTCTCAAAGTTTTTTTATTTGTGCCCGCTCTGAATAACCAAAAGTACTCACGGGCCCGTAATGAACTTCAATAACCGACTTATTATTACATAAACATTACACGGAATAGTAATTATTTCTCAAAAATATTTATTAATTTAATTTTTATTAGACAAAAAGTACACTTACATTAGGTAAAGAAACATTGTGATACTGTAACGGTTCAAACGTTTATTTCACTAATGAGAGGATTGACACTACATGCTTTCAATGTTTTACCACTGATTATTACAAACCCTTAAAAACTCTCCTGATCCCCTCCCCTCCAGGGTGCAGTACCACACAGATTAAAAGTCACTGGTGTACATATCAAGGATATATATGTAAGCTTTAAAGTTTGTCCTATTTTCTTCCTAAAGTTCTTCTAGAAAGAATTGGGCTGTGAATACCTCCACATATAGTCATAAACCAGCTAGTTTGTGAAGCCTACTCACTACAAAAACCATTCTGGTACTTAAAAATGTCTCTTAGAAGCAATAATTTCTTGCCTGTCGAGTGTAACACATAAGAGTTATATTATTTATTGTAAAGGTATCATGGTACACTCTACACATAATACAATGTGTATAACACTGTGAATAAAAAATAAGGATTGTGATACACTGCTAAGTTGTAATGCAAGTTGTATGGAGTATCTGGAGACATTTTTAGATTTTCTTTTAATAAGAGGCAAGACTCGAATTGTTGTCTCAAAGAGTAGCCTACTGGACCAATTTTAATGAACTTGTGTACTTAATGGTGGTAAACAGTTTTTAAGGGGTCCGATATCTAATCATTCCGATATTTTTTGTAAAGAGTTAGTACTTTGTTAGCTTAACTTGACAATGAATTAATCAGTGTAACAACACACAAAGCTATATAAAAGTAAACTTAGTTTATTTGTAAACTGAGACTGTCATCAAACAGTAATTAGGTTGTATACATAAGCTGTAGTTCAAGCTGGAAGATATCTGTTTCACTCAGTTAATAATTGACAAAACAAACATTTTCAAGATTAATTATATGGTAGTGCACTGCCATCTTTATTCAACTCAGTATAATTCATATCAGCCAAGATAATGACTGATAATGACCATACCATACAGAGATAGCTTCATTCATTCAAAAGATAAAGCTAACTCTTACAACTCCAACGCTTTTCTTGACTTGTTTGTACAAATTAAATTTACATAACAACAAATTATAATACTATATTTCGTCTTAAAATTAGGCATTAAAATCAGAAATAATCACCTGCTTCATTCCAATATTTAAGAACAAAAAGTTTAAAAAGAACTTGAAATTTAAAAAATGTTGGAATACATTTTAAAATCAACTTTAAAGATTTAATATAGTCTAACCAATTAAGTAGGATATATGTAAATTCTGTGTAGTGAGAATTAATAAAATTCTTACTAAACTAGACTTTATAAAATGTGCCCAAGTACTTTTTAATATAAAGTATAAAAATTGTATACTATAAACTGTGTTCAAATTCAGAATAAAAAAAAGTTTAATTTCCATTGTTCTTCTGCTATTCCAATATAATTTACTTCTTATTAGAAATAAAATAAATAGGCCTAATTAAAAACACATTAACAGACATTAAAAAATAATGTTAAACTGTATCATATCTAGAAAGGATGATTTTTTTTGTTTGTTTACATTTTTCAGATGTCTATAGAAGACCTAAGGCCTTCCGCACACGGGTATACCCGTTTGCAACCAGAGTTTGAAACCAGTTTCAAACGCAACGAGTTTGCAACCAAAATAAAATCTGACTCCACACACTATGCAACTAAATCTGGATCAGTCGTCGATCTCTGTGCGAACAGGTGTACTGTGTAGTAATAGTGTTATGTTTGCATTCTCATTTATTACTTGATAAGTTATCAATAATTGAATAGTTATTTCTCTGAGTGTAACTTTAGACATTATGTCAAGTACTAGTGAGGATGAGGAAGAAATAGTAGCATGTTTTCTACGTCGCCGACATCAAAGAATACGCAGGAAATATTGGTGTCACCCATATATAGAGAAAAATGTAAGGTAATTTCTTGAGTATCCAGGCAGTTTGTAATTGTACAGCACTTCATGCTTTTCCACCTCTCCAACAAATTTTAAATTAATTTCTTGATCACCCATACTTCACTTCACAAATACGTTCAAACACATGAAACTATGCAACTCAACTGTTTGGTGACAAGAAAATACGGTCGCATGCAACCAGTCGGATACTGATTTCAAACTGGTCGCAGTTCAGTCGACCCGTGTGTTGATCCCCACTCCAGCACACGTCCCATGTCACCAAACAGTTGCACCTGCAACCGGTTTGAAACTATAATTTCAAACCGGTCGACCCGTGTGCGGAAGGCCTTAGTTTACAAAATTGCACCGTTTTTTCACATGCATCAACAACAGTAAAATTAAATCAGTATGATTTATTAAACCATAGTGATACTAATAAAAAGCTAACCCACGGTCAGGCATGAATAGGATCGAGTACAACCATTGGGGACTTGAAGCATGACTTCTGTTTGGGTCTTTAGAGCGAAATTTTTACTAAGGTCTACAACTATAGACATATAAAAAACGTAAATAAATACATAACAGCAGGCCATTAAGCAAAAAAATGTGATTTCTTGCTTACTATTATGTTAAACTGAGAATGGTTATACATTTAAAAGAGCAACAAAAAACTGCTTATGAACATCAATCAAGTTTAAAGTTTTGAAGAAGTAGTTATTTCTAAAACCTTTTCTTTATCTAAATCGCAGAGTATTTAAAACATAAAATACTTCAGCAAATAATTATTTAATATTCTTGTGTACATAAAGAACACAAAAAGTAATCTGAAAATACCTTGCTTTTCTTTCTGCAAGCAGCAATATTGCTTAGTGAAATAGAATACATTTGTATGAAATTTAAAGCATTCCTTCTAACTTACTTAGTATGATCTGGTCCCACCATTGTATACTTATAATCAGCATTGATTTTATTTTGTTGCATATACTGATGTAGACGGGATTTGGCACTTTCTATTGTCCAGTTGCCATGGATACCAGCATTCATATCAACATCTTCTGCCTAAAATTTTTAATAGATCAAGATATTAAAATTTTAACCTTATTCTTTCACCTGTTATTGAATATAAGGTATGATCATAAAAAAGTAAGCCCATTATGACAATTGTTTTTCAATGAGGTCTCTCATCATGATATTTTTCAACAATACTGCAAATGTTGGAGAATTCTAACCTGCAAAATGTGTTCTGATTTGGTGATTAAGAACTTAAACACACCTTAAAAGGAACCGTATACTAACCATCAATCTGTTCTGATTTATTTATTATGAACTTATTAAACACACCTTAAACAGAAAAAAACGGAGCAGTATACTAACCTGCAATGTGTTCTGATTTAGTTATTATGAACTTAAACACACCTTAAAACGGAACCGTATACTAACCTACAACGTGTTCTGATTTGGTTATTATGAACTTAACACACAATAAAACGGAACCGTATACTAACCTACAACGTGTTCTGATTTAGTTATTATGAACTTAAACACAACTTAAAACGGAAACCTACAACATGTTCTGATTTGGTTATTATGAACTTAAACACACCTTAAAAAGAAAAAAGGGAACCGTATACTAACCTGCAATGTGTTCTGATTTGGTTATTATGAACTTAAACACACCTTAAAACGGAACCGTATACTAACCTACAACGTGTTCTGATTTAGTTAATATGAACTTAAACACACCTTAACCTTTTCGCTGCGTATTAAAATCCAAGCAGCTCCCTATATTTTGCAATTATGAGTGAAATTTTAAATTTTTTAATTAAGGTTTATTTTACTTAAATATCTCTTTATTACTATTTCTTGCATTAATATATACTACTATTTTCAATAAAAAAAAATGTTTTATGTGTGAAAAAATTTTTAAATACTCACATTAAATAATATTTACTATAAAAAACAATGAAAATATTAAATCTACAACAGTTTAATATTAAAACATGTATAAGATAACATTTATTAGCTTAAATTAATAATTAATTGTGTAACAAGTAGCAAAGTAACATATAATTCTAGCCTAGCTAACACACAGAAATTACACTTTCTTGAAGTTGAAATAATGTCAATAAATTTTGTTTCTATAATGAAATATTGTAATAATAATTTTGTTATTGTGAATACTTTAAAATGTTTAAAAAGAGTATTTGTTTTATTTGAAATATTCATTCATTATAAAGTAGGTTAGAATTAATCACCAATACAGTACTTACATTATAAGAAAATAGGCCTCTTAAGCCAACACTAAATCACTTCAGAACTTTAATTATGTAAAACAAATATCCACGTGCAATATATACTAGAAATATAATTAAATATTATCATAAACACACACATAAAAGCAATGGAAATCATTACAACCACAATATAACCTTCACTAAACACCCAGTTGGAACGGTCAACAAAAACATGTGATACTACAAAGTTTCACTGGCTTAAGCAGCACCTACTTGAAGCTAAATAACATAATTTCTGTTCAGTTGGGACTATAATCCACTTACGCAGCCAAAGGAAAAGTTTTTATAACGTGGACTGAAGTCGATTTACGCAGTGAACGGTAAAAATCTCAAATCGACTGTAGTCGATTTACGCAGCGAAAAGGTTAAAACGGAACCGTATACTAACCTACAACGTGTTCTGATTTAGTTATTATGAACTTAAACACACCTTAAAAAGAAAAAAGGGAACCGTA
>JAGFPH010000621.1:210566-236568 GCA_018207615.1 Philaenus spumarius | reverse complement strand
TTCATCAACATATTGTCCTAAAGAAGCCACAACATAGTGAAAGCATAACAGTATCAGGGAGAGGCACACTGTGCTAAAGATGATAACAGGAATGCTGTTACTGTAAACAGATATCTTTCAAAGAAAACATTCTTCAACCATTTGCGGTCTGAAGAGATTTTGTCGTGCTAGCAATCTGGTATTTGGCTCCTAGTCACACCGCTGTAACCACTACTGCTTTACTTCAAAAAAATATTTGCAACCGCCTGATTTCCCGAGGAACAAACTTTCCATAACCATCCCAATCTTGTGACCTTTTACCACTTTATGCGTGGGGAATCATGAAGTAAAGCATCTTCCAAAATGAGCCAACAATTATAATTACGAAGCTTTGTGAAAAAATTACTAGGAACGTTAGAAGCATGCAGCAACCCCTTTTCACCAACAAGTTCGAAGATCTTCAACACCATGAGAGTTGCCTAAAACTTAATGGAGGGCATATAGAACATGGGTGTGTTAAAAACTAAAACATTTTCACTTTCCTTTAATTTGTAAATTTGTTTAAAAATAAAACATTTAGGCTAAAACTATTACAATTACAGTACAATGTTGATAGTATACTTACTTCTTCTACACGCTTTTGATCTGCTATAATATCCTGATATGTCTGAGGACGTTCACCATCACGCTGGAAAGGTGTATACGCTTGTCCCATTGTATCAGGTCCCATTCCAGGTTGAAATACAGGACGTGCATTTAAACCTAGTGCTATGTGTGGGGCTTGAGCTCCAGGCAAAGGAACCGGTCCTCCCTGATCTGAATTATCAGCTACATCCTGCCCTTCAATTCCAGACTGAAATACAAATAAACTTTAGAGCAATATCATTACATCAGTAACAACTACCACAGATAAGAATAAACTTACCATAATATCTAAGAACAATTAAGTTTCAATTTAATTTCAAAACTTAGAAGAATGTGATTGTAGTGGTGTGCAATTCACCAACAATCAATTTGAACGAATCAATTGATTCATGACTCATTTGGAAAAAGGTGAACCGAACAAATCAATGCTTTGAATAAATTCAAAACATCCAACTCAATGAATTAAATAAATGACTTCAGTCAGACGCAGTAGCTTAGTCATCACTCGGGTTCTTCTCTGACTACTTCCTATCCTATTCAAATACAATTAGTTAAATTTTAGCGCTTTGTGTCTCTAAAGTAATATAAAAGCACCTTTAATTAATTAAAATTTGACCGAAAACCAATAGTTACTAGCATTAGTCAAAGAAATCAAAATGTGGATCCAAATAATAATCCTAACTATTTATATACGAGATAAGTACAAAAATAAAACAAGAAAACAAAATGCCTTTTAGTCTATTTAAATTACTGGTAGAACCTCCCAATATTAAAACAAAAGTTGCATAGCCTTTCCAATTCCAGCTTTAATAAACAAAACTAAGTCCAAATAAGGCTACTTTTCCTCGAAGCCATTATTCACAAAGCTCCCTACACACTGTAATACCAACTCCAATAACAAATAACTAAACAGTAACAGCAGTAAAGTAAATTGCTGCTTTAAATGTGTTACAATCTATAACTACACAGGGGCGGATACAGGATTTCATTTTGGGAGGGGTCATAAGAAGTCAAAAACAACATTACCAAGAATTTAACAACGGGTCTAGAAAAACAGAAGGAATTAAAAAATACATAAAATCTCTATGGAATAGTTTTTTTAAATGTATTTCTAGGCCATAAATATTTAGGAGCAAGAGTTTCCCCAATTATTAAAGCGTTAACAGGAACGGTACTAAAATCATAACTCCACAACACGGTAATTAAATCCACTTTGTTTCACTAAATTTAAAACAACGTAACACAAGCTCTCACTTATTGAAGTCATACAACGGCACGCTCCGTATAGTAAAACAATTAATTAGCCCAACCACTAGCGATTTTTTATTGTTATTGAATTTCAGAAAGCGTCGTCCACAGTGGCTTTAAGGGTACCACATAGGTGTATGACATCCAAAAATTATCAGGCAAGGAAATTTTTGCGCATTTTTTATAAACAAAAATAACAATTGGGACTTTTTGGGTTGTTCGTTGATTTTATGCAAGGATCACGATACTTCCAACAAAACATTTGTAGAGAATTAAAAAACCTACAAAATGGTTTTTGAAAATCTCGATTGGACCATTTCTCACTGAGAAAAGTCGGAAAACGCTTGAAAATTACTATTTTTCAAAAGTTCATATCTTTGTTAATTTACAATATTTATGGCAGATCTTTTGGAAAATTATTGCTTAGTATAATAATATGTAGATATTCCGTGTAATTCGAGTTTTTCACAATCCGAGGTACTCTCGGTCCCATTCAACTCGAAATATCGGGACTCTACTGTAGTAAAACACAATGCCTAGTTACCATTTTTTATTGTCAAAAGTTGTACACCTTAAATATCTGACGTTCAATTTGAAACAATTATCATTCTGATAAAATACAAAATAAAGACATGGGTTTGGTACATTGATAGGTTTCATTAAAAATGTGAACCAGTATATCAAATTAGGACATGATATTTAATTATTTCCAAAAATATAATTTTATATTTATAAGTTGCATCTTGTGGTCAATGGCGGCTTGGTCAGGGAAGGCAAACCTGGCCAATTTTAATAAATAATTAAATATACAGGGTGAGTTTTATGTCCTGTCCTGGCACACCTGGATATAATTTAAACGGCCTGAGATATCAATGTGAGACTTTGACCATACCTATTATAACATTTCTTTTACTTTTTTACATGGTTAAACATTTCGCCTCCCTATTCTTAAGACCCGTAAAGGGGGGCAACTTAAAATTTTCAAATGCAAACCCCCATCATGTGACCCCTCATTTTAAAGGGCATAAAAAAGAAATCAAACCGTGCAAACTAGAAGAGGTCTCTATGTTGCCCCTGTCAAAAACTACAGCCATTCCAAAATACGGGCGAAGTACTTCCCAAAGTTATTAAAAAAATAAGTTTTCAACTCTTTATCTAATGCAAACATCATGGAAAGAATGAAAAGGTTCATTTAACAGAGTAAAAGACTATTTACAGTAATAAAATAAATTCTTAAAACAGTTACTTGTTTTAATGTAAAAGTAACATGTTAAGTAAAAGAAATGTTATAATAGGTATGGTCAAGGTCTCACATTGATATCTCAGGACATTTAAATTACATCCAGGTGTGCCAGGACATAAAACTCACCCTGTATACATAATATTAAATTGTTTTAAACCCATATTTGCAAAAAAACACAAAATACATTACAAATAAAGTTAGAGCATTAGTAGTGCAATATAAATACCTCTCAATTACAATGCAGTATACATTTACCTGGTGCATTTTTTCCATCCTAACACCTTAATTTAATTAGACTAAGGTCAATGGGAGCAGCATTCAGCGCTAGTAAACCAAGTGCCAGTAACTACTCTAGAACCTTCATGATTATGTTACAGGTTTCAACTGTAGCAAACTGGATGAACTCATTGCACTACGCTGCTCCCAATTTGCATAATATATGCAATATATATGTCTGGTGAAGGTGAAGGAAGGGGAGGCAAGAAGATTTTTTAGATTTTAAATAATATTTGAGTGTTATGTTTAGATTATCGCCTGACCTCTGACAATGATAAGTACTGTACTACTTCTTCAACAAATAATGACATAAAAGTAACTTTATTTAATTTAATGTTTCATAAATAAAATTAATATTTTTTCTTAAATTTCTTTCTTGAAAAAAGCACTTGGAAACTTTTAAGAAATTAGGCAACTCGTATAAAATATATTTAACCATAAAGCAGAAGAAGATTGCAGTTCAGTTCGTCGAACTGAAAATTTTTTCACCGATTGTGATGTTTAGTAGTGGTAGTCATAGAAAAACAGAATATTTGGCAAAGTTTAGTTATGAATAGATTACATTTTGGTTATCAGCACTTCAATAACCATTACGAACTAAAAATCAGACTTACATCATTAGGAATTTCTCTGGCAGATACTTCTCCCTGGCGTACAAGGTATTGGACAAAATCTTTAGCTGCATTGATCTGCGAGTCTTTCTTACTAGAAGAATTTCCGGCTCCTACATAATTGTAGCCTTCTACACGTACTTCACACAAAAAGCGCTGGCGATGTTTTGGACCTGTAACAGAAAAGTTATTTAAATAAAATCAATTCCATTTCAAATAGGCTACTAAAATATCTGACCAAATATTAATTTAGATCGTGAATCATTTAACTATAAAAAGAGTAGAACTATTAATGTGAGTAAATAGCAATAACTTCACTTTCAAACACAGGTAAACAACATTGTGAGGCAGTTGCTAACCCTTTAAGGATTACAGCCGTTCCGGAACGCCGCGATATGCTATGCCGATAGGAGTGACCATTATGTATCATTGAAAACAGTCAAAAGTTTTTCAAATGTTACGAAATCAAAACTTTCATGTTTATTTGTCTAAAAATTAAACAAAATCTTTAAAAACATAACAAAACTAAGCAAAACTCATACAAATTTATAATTTTTAAAAACTATATCTGAGAACCAAGCTCTAAGAAAATAACGAATATTTAGGTAATAATCACAGAATGTTTAAACAGAGAAAATAAACCTCAAATTAACACTATGAAATAGTATTTTTTTTTAAATCTTCCAAAAAATTTTCTGGAACGGCAATTTAAGCTTTTAAAACTCAGAGAAATGTTCCCGAATGGCATTACTCCTTGATAGCAATATTTAGTGGTACTCCATAAAGGGTTAACACCCTATTTGCATCACTCGGTTCATCACCATAGACTAATGTAACACTATTAAACAATATATATAGACTGGAAAAAACAGTTGTGACATTCGCCACAGACCATGAGTACGATTTTGTTCAAATAAGTTTATAAACTTTTTAAAAACCTAAAGCAATATACTTTTTTAAGTTTATATACTTTATATTTGTTATTTTGTTTTTTACTGTTTTCAGCATTTTTGAAGTCGTCGCTTATATGGAATTGTTACGTGATAAAGAGGGGAAATTTACCTGGAACTTCACATCTTTACGTTCCCACAAAATAAAAAGGCGGGAAAGCTGCCAATAATTGTTGCGTGAGAAAGAGAACAATTTCTGAGCTTAGTAGTTTTTTTGAGAACTTCACGCCCCCATGTAAAAGATCATTTAGCAGAATCCTATAAAATTTCCAGCTTTTATACAAAGTTTTTTTCCAACTTCTACATCAAAGTTGCTGACCAAGCTCATATGACCGGCAGACCTTCATACATACTGATACCAATAAATCAGGTCTTTAAAATATACTAGTAGGCCTACTTCAAAATTAGCTATTAACTAACAACAATGCTACCACAAATATGAGACATCAATCTATTTCAATTAGACCAGGTGTCGCACATTTGCGGCATCAGTCTGTGGATAGAAACCGACCGTCACATATATGCCACGCTAGTCTATGCCTACGAAAAACTTTTACAATTGTGGTAGCGAACGTGTTACAACAGCAACAGACAATAAAACAAAAAGAAAAGATTTTTATAAATTCAAATTATTTATTACTTTTCAAGAAGACGCAATAACTTAAATCTATAGAGAAGTGTGCAAGTTACCACATACCTGTTGGCCTGGATTCAAACGTAGGTGTAAGATTCTTTTTCACGCACCATTGATGGAAAAAACTTTTTGTCTCACTCATTTTAGTAGACTTTGTTTCTTTACCTAAAAAAAATTATAAAATTAACTGCAGTAGCTTAAACTGACCTAACGTTAGGCCTACTAATAATAAATTAGATTAGCCTATTCGTCTATGTAAGCCTGCTGTATATTATGGATTTCATCTCTTTATTTTAAAACGTTAATAGCCTAGTTTTAAAAAACTTATTAAAATGATAGAATAAACTACTAAATATTAATTATAATAAACCTTTAGGAGATAGGTGTACTGAATGTAATAGATAAACTCAAAAAGGTGCCTTATATCACTCAAATTTATAGCCTAATTAATTTTAAAAACTAATGATTCTTGTAATTTTGTTGCCCATATAATGTACAATGGCCTATTGATTAGGCTACATCAATATACTACACTATACTAAATTGGATTAGAAGTTCTAGATTTTAATTTTTTTTTTATCTACAATCAGTCAACAGACTATAATTAAATTAGCTAAAGAGAGAATGGCGTTATGAAGATAGAAGAGCCACCAAACCGCAATTCTTCCTAGTCAGACAGCATGTCCTTCCGCTTCAGTCTTCTGACGGAACATGGAGTTAACAACAGCCTCGCAAGAGGATTAGAATGCCCCAAAAGGCACTTCAAGTGACTCCTACTTCGAAGAACAATTTCCTCTTGGATTGTTAACATGTCCAGATAGACATGGATCTCAGAGATACGAGTATAGCCTACCATAGTGGATTCAAAATAACTCGTAGAATGTTATTTTCGACCCTCTGCATGCATTGTATAGTGGACTTGCTTGCAGTGCCCCAAAGTTCAATGCCATACGTCCAAATAGGTTTGAAAACTAAACAATAGACTAAAAGTTTGTTGTTGGGAGACAGAGCAGATTGTCTACCTAGAATACAAAGTAGGTTTCTGAAACGATTGTTGATCGCAAGAGAGACAAACGACGATCAAAGTAGAATCCAAGATACTTAACGCATTCGGACTGAGGCAAAATATCATTCCCCAACTTAACTGTGGCACGTATCCCTTTAGATTTTAATTTAACCCAACAAAATATCGTCACAGTAGGAAAATGTTATTATGAATATCGCCAGAGCAAAACCACTGTCACTTGTCATTTGTGTATTCTTTGTTTACATATTATGTTTTACATTTGTAATTTAGCACCAGAACTAAAAGAAAATACTGTTAAAAGTTTCTAATCAACGTATTTAACAGTTTTTTGAAAAGAAATTTGTCTACGAACATGCAAGGTAAATTTGCTACTTTTCTCCATGTTTGCCTTTAAGATACTGAATCAATTATTTATAAAATCTCTCTATTGTATAAAAAAATCCTGTCATTCACACAAAATCTCTGGCCTTATGTGCATGTGTCAGACACAGGTCACCTCTACCCCCCCCCCCCCACCCTACCCAAGTGCCTTTGTTGGAATAAAGCGTCATTTCCTGATCTAACCTAACAAAGTATGTTTTTATTATGCTAGTATAGCCTGTAGTAGGCTATATTGTATCAACTTTATTTTTAAACCTATGTAGGCCTATACCTATAATTCAAATAAGTGACAAGTTTTAAGTAACTACGAATTATAATAATCCCGTTACCGTTATGCCAACGTTTTTGCTAAAATTTTTGAGTGTGGCCATATTTTATATTCTGCCAATTTAATTACTGTGCCAATCTAAAAGTTTTATCCAGTATGAACACATTAAAGGGCTAAAGTGTTTTCTGATATCTAGACATATCCTAACAGTGTTGTCGCAGTTTATTTGACTTACGTAATGTAATTAAATTCAGAGCAAATGAGAATAAAAAGTAGGTCTTGTTCCATGTTATGTATATATATATTAAGTAGCCTATTGACAACAAAAGTTTGAGCTAGGTACCTAGAACAAACCTATTATTTTTATCGCTGTTAAACTAATTATATGAATAGGCAAAGTAAGGTGACCAGATTTCCGAGAGCCCAAATCCATTAGAAGGTTAAAATAAATATAAGATGTAGGCTAATAACGCTCAACTGTTTTTACATTATCGGTACTTTATTAATTGAACACAAAAAATTAACATTAGGCCTACAGTGTTAACATAATTAAATTTGCATTTTCATAAAGTGTTAAATTATAATGCTTTTATTTGGTCCATGGGTTAATTATGAAAAGTTTTTCATGTTTCCTCCTGAAAAAGCATATTTATTTTGGCTATTTTTATTTGACGTCACTGCTGTACTTTTCTGCAGAATGCATTTCATTTAACAAACATGAGTCCCTTTTAATTTGTTCATAAAACTATCCACACGTTAAACCAACATAATACTTCAATAAAAACATTGCCTTTGCTGTTTCAATCTTGAGCTGAGACTTGATCTCTGTCCACAAATTTAATAGAACTGTGAAAACCCATTCTACAGGGGCATTAGTTCCAAGAACACTAAGTAAGAGTTTTGTAAGAGTTTCCCAGTTCTTGTTAGGAATCTGTTTTTTACTATCAAAATGAGTGAAAACATCAATCCA
This sequence comes from Philaenus spumarius, assembly GCA_018207615.1. NCBI lineage: Eukaryota > Metazoa > Arthropoda > Insecta > Hemiptera > Aphrophoridae > Philaenus > Philaenus spumarius. The sequence continues at coordinate 228,336 of JAGFPH010000621.1, read as the reverse complement.
CTGATGATCAGTAGGAGTGTCGAGATCTTTTTTATATATCATTTATTTCTTTGGGTTAAATTAAACATAATTGCATTGAACATTATTATGTTAAGGGTCGGCTCTAGTAAAACAGAAAGCAATCTGCGAATCCCTATAGCGGCTGTAGGTTACGCAGACATTGCTCCTAAATCCATTTAAAACCCGCAATTATTCAAATAGCGTTTTTTAAAAAATACCAAACTCCTGGGGACAAAATTCTTCATCCGAATGGCTTGGTAATTTTTCGCTATAATTAATAGTTACAACGTAAAAAAATATTTAAAATCACCCTATAGCGGCGGTAGGTTACACGGACATTGCTCAGCCTAAATTCATTTAAAACCCGCAATTGTTCAAATAGCGTTTTAAAAAAATACCAAACTCATGGGGACGAAATTCTTCATGCGAATGGCTTGGTAGTTTTTCGCTATAGTTAATAGTGACAACATAAAAAAATATTAAAAGTCAATGTTTTAAATTGTTAATAAATATTAAACAAAATATTTTTCTTAGTTTTGAAAAAGCCATTTGCATGCATATTGTCCATAGCTTTAAAATGACATATCGTTTATAATTTTCCGATCAAAAATAAAGAAAAAATCTGGATTTTAATTTTTTAAATTTAACATTGGTGCTATGGAGTGTCAGCTAACTTGGCCGACAGCTAGAGCCGACCCTTAAAAGCTGAGTCAATCTACGATCAAAACTAAACTACAGTACTAACTATTATTAGGGGGTTCTAAATTAGTTATCCCTGCCAAACTAACATTAAACAAGATACTATCATAGGCCTATATATTGAAGCTCAAATACATATTTGACCTTAGGCAAGTAATTCAGTCAGTCAGACAATGAGTCATCAATATCTTTCTGTAAGTAGATAAGAACCCTGCTCGGCTGTATTCCTTCCCAATTCAAACACCCATTTATTAATAAGCCTTTTACAATTAAATACCTTTAAATGTCACTCATTTAGTTAACCTTTTCTTCAGTTACATACTTATTCAAGTAATTAATTTTGTTGAAAAGCTTGTTAATGTTGTCATCACTCCCAACTATGCCGCTGAATTTGTCAGAAATAACTTCAATCCCAGTGACAATTTCTTCTGCCCAACAATGCTTAAACACTGAAATCTCAAAAAGAATACAACTGCGAAGATCAATTGAACCACTACAGTGGCAAAAATTGATAATATGAACAAAGGCACGTGGTCAGGAAAGAGTTCCGAACGTTGGCGGAAACACAAGAATTTAAACAAAAAACTAGAAAACATTGCTGTTGCATTGCGGTGAGAACAGGGGTGAGTAAGTCATACGAGTTGTGCAGAACAACAAATAACATTTAACACTGATTTGAATAAAAATCTCGAACCACAAAACAAGGAAGAAAAACAATAACTAAACAACTAAATAGTAAGTTATAATTAATACGTTACCCTTGTGAACATTTCGATGACATGATCATCATCCTCAGAGGGTTTTAACACTACTAAAGTATACAGACAACATTTACATTAACATCGCTGACGGTATGAAAGCAGAAAATTAAAGATTCAGTATAATTAGGCGTTTAAGTTTTTACTTTAAAGTTAGCCTATTGTCATGTTCTAAGATCAAAACTTATATTCCACCAAAGCGGAACATTTGGGCATTTCTTGACAAATTTGGGGCACAGCTGGACAGAAGTGGCTAAAGCGGGACTGTTGCGCCAAAAGCGGTACATCTGGTCACCTTACCTATAAGCTAATGAGATTGTTTTTGCTAATGTAAGTGTTGAGTGCTGAATTATTAAACCAACCTATCATTAGAATAATAATTTCAGTAAACTGAATTTTGGGTAAATTTACATTAGGCCACCTCCATAATGCATTAAAAAAATAGCCTGAAATTTTATAAACTTGGCCTACAGTCTCTATAATCTGTCTGACAAATTATAATATTACAAAATTTATTATATTCTGTGAGAAGCCTCACGTTGGGAAAGCCAATTTATTATATTACAAATTTCTCTTATTAGAAATGCCACACGTTGCGGCGTCAATTTATAAATTTACAATTTTCTATTTTACTTTAATTCAATAGGCCTAATGTTGTAGGCGTCAATTTATGATATAACAAGATATATACTAATTTATAAAACTTTACTTTTATTTTATTCTCAATATAATGAACTGTAACACTGCTTACTAGCTTAATCAATTTGATAAATGATTTGACTCAGGACACAGGTTTACAATTACAATAAAATCTTCTTTTATTTATCAATAGAAAATCAGAAAAATATCTACAGTTTAATAATTATTTAGCTCAAAATCAAATATATACAAAATTATTTTAGGGAATTATTTCCCAATGAGCACTCTTAATCTCGGGTAGGTTGGTGCCAGCTACCAATATTAAATTGAAACAAATATTATACCAATTATTTAAATTAAGAATTAGGATAATTAAAACAAAGGAGAAAATAACTTAGTACAAGGTGGAAAGTGTATGGGTAAGTAGATGTATGAATTTAGTGTTATAATATAAAAGGATAAAGTTCTGATAAAAGTTGAAATCTTGATGGTATATATATATTTATAAAAGTTTATCAGCTTTACTGGTATAGTTCTTTGAATTTAAATATGCAAAGGAAAGGTTGGAGTATATCCAATTTGATGAATAGTTATGTGGATTGATCTCACCCAATTTTTATATATATTGTCTTCTTCTTGAAAAAGAATGGTTTATTAAAATTTGATACTGTTCAGTCACTTCACTTATAAAAGGTTATTTTAACGTTGGCAGTTATTATGTACACTTCAAAATGGTCTTGAAACTTGTGGTTTGGTGGGCTCTAACACAGCGTCTGCTCCCTTTGATGTCTCAGCAACAATTAATTGGATTTGATCCCAATTTGGCTTCCTTAGGCCCTCAGGAAATGGTACATTAAGGCCTGGTTAATTTCATTTCTTGTGGGATTTTGATTGTTATGTGAAAATGTGTATTTTGAAATGTAGTGTATTTGTTTTGTATGATTTTAATGAAATTTTGATGTATTTTGGTTTTTTAAAGAACATAGAATGGTAAAAGTAAATAGAATTTGATTAAATAAAACTTTAAATGAAAATATCTAAAATAGCTCCTTGTACAACTTAATATCTAATATCTAAGGTCTACAAATATAATTATTTATCGGGTCGTTTAAAAGCCTTGTTTCCGCGGCATAAGCGGTCACGTGATTGTGGGCTGGGCTTAAACAAACATGGCCTCTCGTTCTCCAGGTTTTAATCGAATATTCATATACTTTGAAGAACTTTACTAGCTCAACGGTATTTCTTTTCATATTTTGCCAAAGACATTTTTGATGTAAAATCTTCTGTTCTACTCGTTGGTTCTGTTCCTTTTTTGATTTAGAATTTAGTTTCCTTGGGATCGGTGGTTTTAATTTGGAATAGGCCTACAATTTCGTACATCGGCCTAGCTTCGAGTGTATTTCGGTCGATTGGTTTACTCTTGAGTTATTATTATATATTATATGGATTGGTCGTTTAATTTAGATTAATTTTGATGTGGGAATGATATCAATTTGAGGTCGAGAAGTACTAGTAATTATTTAAAATGTTGTTGGAAGTCGGATGTTATAATATTATTAATGAATCATTTACGATTTTTTGCCGCTAGGTGTCGCTGCTTCAACTTAAGAATGAATTGCCTTTATAGTAGTCTGTTCCTCTCTCTCGCACTCATGCGTGTTTAGTTTAGTAATTATGAATGGTTTCTTTTGATATTTCAAATGATTTTTATATAGGGATATATTTTGAATTGTTACAAATTTTAGGCAGGTTGAGGGAGAGCTCTATCCTCTCCACCACTCACTTCTGAAGAATTTGAACGCCCCTCCCCTGCCTTCACTCTGCAAACGCCTGCCGGTCACGTTCGCTGTACTCGTGGTCGGGTAGGCGGGGTGAGATACGCGACAGAAAAAGTTACCCCTCCACCCGCCAAAATATATCACACAGACTATAGTCTATGGTGACCAAATCATAAACTGGGAAAAAAACGGGACACACCTAAGGGGTCTGAGGAGATTCCTAAAAAGGTAAAAGGAGGGGGATCCAGGGCCTCCCCAGAAAACTATTCATGTCCCCACAATTTTTCGCAAATCAAAAAATGTAAGTTGTGCTGCATTGTGCCAAAAATGGTGGATTTATGAGCAAAAAACAAATTTTGCAAAAAAAGTTAGCCCTGCCATTTTTTGCGAATGAAAATTAAACACTTGTGCCTTATTGCACTTGATTTGTGCTGGTTGTGCTACATATTTTTTGTTTGCAAAAACTCGGCTCATTGTTATAGCGCCCCTTTTTAATGTACAGTAGAGCGTCGAAAATTCGAACTAATTGGGACCGAGGGGGGTTCGGATTATAAATTTGTTCGAATTTTTGAAAACAACTAGGAAAATGCCATTTAGGCCAAAATATAAGCATTTTAATCGATTAAAGTGGTTAAACAGTACAAGCAGTACCTAATGTAATTGTAAAACTACTTACATATTATGATTTAGAAGAACCTGCACGTTCACAGTAGGGCAAACATGATTACACTTGTAACTCTCAATTACAGTACATAATTAAAAGTTCACTTGTAAATTATAGTTAACACAAACGAGAAATTTAAAAAATACTGTATAGTACACTACTGTATGTACGACACACTGTTATAATGATTACACAAAGAGAAATGAATGAATTTTCTGTATGTTTACGCTGTTTGTTTACTGCTAGCGCTAAAACAGCTTATGAGCGTGACAGTGAAAATACTGACAGCCAGTCTGCTGTGAAGGCATGTGAGAGCAGGTATTAAGAAGTGTTTATAAAAAAGATAAAAAGAGATAAAAACGTCAAACTGCGATGAAGATTTTTGTGAAATTTTTAACGACGCAATAATTGGAATTTGCGAAAACAAAATTTTTGCAGGGGCTGCCTCGGAACGCGTTTGGATTTTTGACGTTTCGGATTATCGACGCTCTACTGTAGTTCCACTCTTTGGAACACTCCCCCATAAACTTATAGGCCTATGTACATTGACGCTTGTGCATAATTGCCAGACCATAATATTGCCAGTCACTCTGACTTTGGCAGGCTGGCAAAGACACTTATCAGCGCGAATTTACTATTCGACCCTACGTCATATTGCAGCAGCGATGACAACGTAAGCCTATAAGCAAGAAATGTTCTAATACGTCATTGTAATGTTCAATTCAATTTCTAAACATCTGAAATAGGTAAATGAAAACTGAAAATAATTTTAACAAAACTTATTGTAATTAATTATAAATAGAAAATAAACCACTTTAAACTTAAACTCTATTCACAAGTTATAGAGAAAATATTAGACATAAGCCTATCTTAGACGTATATAATATCGGATTGTGAATGCAAAAATAAATAAACACGATAGACGGTTTCCGCTATTCTTACGGCTTAACATCACTTAATAAAATTAAATAAAACACTTTTAACTTAAACCCCCTTCGCTACTGGCACTGCCTTCAACTACACAGTGTCTAGCCTAGCCGTAGCTACTATCATCGCACATGATGTAGCCTAGCATAATGACTTGATGCACAATATCACTTGAAGTAGCCTAGGTACTAAATTATAGGCCTAAATTAGGAAGTTTCAGTGGGCGCAAGTTTACTATTCGACACTAGGCTAACCTATGGCAACCTAACCTAGAAATGCAAGAATAAAAAAAAAAAACCTAAAAGGTTCTAACCTATAGTATTTAGTCACAGTATGTTTACCAGTATTCAAAATTTAACAGTAGAATGTAATACAACATCGTTGTCTCCAAAAATTTTAGGCTAGGGTTGAATAGTAAACTTACGCCTTTCAGAGATTTGAAAATGGGTAAAAATTTACTTTAACTTGTCATTTACTTTAGCCTGGGTCATCAAATATAAACAAAAAATTTGCATAAGCCTAGGGCCTATGTGAATTTAATAGGCTACTAATACTGTATTAAAAAACTCAGATCTCAATAAAATGTTTCCTAGGCCTAGGTTAGGTCTGCAAATTCCATTCTAGAGAGTAGAATGTGCCATTATTATGGAACCGCTCCTCACAAACACATTGTTTCGCAAGTTCTACACATCCTCGAAAAAATTGTATCGGCTTGCATAAGATTGTCATTTACCATTCTAAATATAAAAATAATATTAGAAACTAATAAAATAAGCCCTTACCTCAATGAATTAAAAACAGAATAGCAGAATTTATACTAAAATGAACACGCACATCATTTTTAGAACTTCTAATCAACCAAAATCCAAAGCTACAAAACTTACAATAAGTTAGCTACTTGCTGGGTACTTTTGTTACTAAATAAAATAACTAAAACAAGACCGGCATTTGAACATAGATGAAAATATAAGAAGTAGACGGGAATCTCATAGATATAGATGAAATAGCTAGAATCCTTGATTATACATACAGATTACAGACATCCCAATCCCACCTTATGGACTTTACGGTGGGAGAATACGCCAGCGCATCCTGTCGTGAAACATTTGACACTACTTGAACTTGTGCTTCAATTTCACTGGTAATGTGCTGCTAACTAGCGTTCTAAATCTAAAGGAGCATTGCTTTTAACGAAAAGAGAGAGAGAGTAAATCGAGATAGAACTGACCTTGGAGCTTGAAGGTACTGTAACAGCAATAGGCTACATCTACAGGAAGTAATCTTCCTGTAAGAAGTGGGGGAGGGGGAGTGTGAGACAGTTTGTTTATTAGCGAATTTCCATAGGAAAAATGAGCTATTGCAGTGGCCCTTATGGTGAGACCCAAGGTCGGGAGTAGAAAATGAGCACCGATCATGGTCCCTAGAACACGTTTTTGGGTGTCATTAAAAGTCATATATATGTATATATATATATATATATGTATGTATATATGTGTTCGCACTCTAGCGGCCGCATTTTAAATCCGATTTGGTTCAAATTTGGGACACATGTTGGTTGTCTATGTCGCTCGGATGAATTCGTTAGCCAAAAAAATCCAACAACCGGAAGTACGTTTTTTGACCGGAAGTAACTATTTTTTGATAATTTTACTACGATAATGAAATTTTTTTGAAATTTTTTCTAAAAATATAAATGTAAGATGTTATTCTGGACATTTTGTTTTTTTACGCGACCTTATTGCTCGCTTGGTTCAACCAAAATCGATCAAAACGTAAAATACCATAAAAGTACCCGGTTCGAAGCCAAGTAGTGCAAACTCGCGAGGCCACTTTAGGCACAAACAAATTCTACTAATAAATTGCGTACACACAGACAGCTGTTCAACGCCTTCGTAAGTAGACCTATTTCCCAAATTGTTGGGTGAAACCCTAAAAATAGGCATATAAACTTAATTTTGGAAATTTGCTCAACTCACGTCAGCGGTCCAGCTGCGTGGTCGAATTATTTCTTAACTGAAAGCATAACATCTCTCCTTCGAAACCCAATCAACATTTTATCGTGTCTATTTAAATTCTAAATATGTACCGTATCTGAGAAGAAACTGAATGTAGCATGCATTTTTGTATTTTGGTAGGACTAACTTTAACAAAATACATAATACCTAATTATGTTTTAATGTAACATTTGTAATTTACAAATAAATTAAAAAACAATACTGTTATGAAAAACCGTTATAACAATAATATTTAGAACACATTAAATTTAAAATTAGGTATTAAACATAAGTTCAGTAAGAAAAGTTTTCCTTTCCTATTTAATTTCACAAACATATAAATTACAATAAAGATAATTATTAATTATTGATAGTAAAATATTTTTGTGATTAAAAGTTGTTAAGACTATCTTTTCCGATTGACCGATTATATCTATCAGATTACCAATATTCGTAATTTACTAGGAGATATCCCTATATTAAATGAGCAATTCTTGTATCTATCTTTGTATCTGTCGCGGATCTCGAAAACGGCTCTAACGAATTCAAAGAAATTTTGTATTTAGGTGTAGTTTTGATTTTTCAGTACACCCGTATAGTTTTATTTCGTGTAAAAACGCAATTTTTTGAGAAAATCTAATTTAAAAGTTGGAAAAATTTAACATAGGGTCTTATAGGTTGCCATGTTGGTTACAAAATAACAACGAAATAGAAAATAAAGCGATTAAAACAGCTGTTTATAAAAAAGCCAATTTATACTGTTTTAGCACGTTGGAAATAGAGTGGAATATAACAACTGATATTGAGTATTATCCAAAATCAGCTGTTCATTGGATAGTTTTTAATTACTGTTAAAAAAACAAGCTAATTTATACTGTTTTAGCACGTTGGAATTAGAATAAATTGGGCCTGATTTAATAATTTATTTTGTAAAAAAATGTAAACTTGGCAAAGATGGATAAATTCTAATAAACAATTTTGTAATATATAGGCTTGGCTCATTTCTGAAACATAGCATTGAGCTTATGTTAATCGTGCAATAATTTTTACAATATTTAGGCCTGGTTTCAAAACTTAAGTTGACAGAAGATAGTAGAACTAGGACTAAAATCGTAATGAAAGCCTCTCACGTTTCTAAAGCATTTATTTGAGGTTATAATTAATCTTGTAATTACTGTTAATATAAAATTTAAGCCTGGTTTCATAATTTTACAAACCTATGTACAAACGAGCAAAAGATTAACGAGATTCTTTAGCGAATTTTCCAACTGCGAACGAAGCGGAGCAGCCATCTGAGGCGGGGTTGGGACGCGAAGCGTCCAGGCAGAGCCCCTAGTAATAATATATATATATATATATATATATATATATATGTATATATGTATATAAAACAATTTTAGAAAAACTGAAAATTCATTCATTTTTGTGCGGTAGTTTGGCCTACATTACTTTAAATGGATGGGTTTTGTTACTTTTCATTTTACCGTATATAAACGGTAAAACTAGTGAAAAGATGGAACACTTTTTCGAGACTTCGGCTCGTCTGGACAGAACACACTAATTGAAACTCGACTTCTTAACTCCCAAAATTGGTTTTCCCGTACCCAAAAACATATAAAACGATACCCCACACTGTGTTTTCATAATTTTGACCCAAAAACGTGACCCCGACGCACTACAACTCACGCTAGAAAGCTCAAAAACTTTTCAACTCTCGCAATAAAATTACGAAGATTTTGGTACCATCAGAAGTTTTCTACGATGTCTGTGAGTGCTTATAATTATCGTGTATACAGGAAAACAGACACACCAAAAATTTCCGCATGATTTCTATACTTCGGTATTGTAATGCGAGCCGAAGTAATGAATAATTGTTATGTACCGGCATTATAAAAGTAGGTTTTGGTCCTAATTCGAATTCAAATAAATAATTAACTATTGTATTGGAGCTATGAGCCAGTCCACTGCAACGGCAGAGAGGAGCTTTTCACTTTTAAGAGAGAGAGAAATTGATGTTAAAAATGTTAAAATGTGTTTTGTCAAAAAAATCTAGATGTTTGGTAATTAAAAATTGGGAATGTGATTGAACATTTAAAAACATTAAATAAGAAACAAATTTTTATGTTTGTGATTTAAAAAAAAAAAAATAACATTGCTGTATTAACATTCTTTTGCTTAAAATTAATAACCCTTTTTAGATACTGCCTGAAAAACAGTAACATGTGTAACAGATGTTTTTAATGTATTTATGTGTTAATAATTATAAAGTACAATGAACCGCATTTATTTCTGTCTAAGCATAAAGAAATAAGTCAGTAGAATTTATATTTGAAAGTGCTTTTGTGTTTTTTACCGCTTAACTTCTTGGGCACTGTTACGTTCAGGCACAAACGTAACAGTGCTGAATTGATAGTAAATTACTAATCTACCGTATTTAACTATGTTGTTTTTGTAAATAATTTCTGCACATATTCATTTTAATATTAATTATTTAATGCATAAGCTACCACCCCTATTGATAGTAAATTACTTTTTTATTTAACTAGGTATGTTGTGTTTTTAACAGTGGCGGCTCGTGAGTAAAATGCTGGGGGGCACACACCACCGGGGTGTTTGAACATTTTGTGTATTTTAGTGAGTTTTTGGCAATCTAGGTATTAAATTTGTGATGCCATATGTTTCTGAAATACTTATCATATGTAAATCTGAAACTCTACTTACATACCTTTAGTTATATTGCTTGTAGCAAAAAGTCCATCCTTCTTTCCGACTCACTAGATACGTCGCTCTGCGCATGCTCGGACGCCGTCCCAAGCCTTCCATAAGGCACAAGCTTAAGACGCGTCATAGCACCAGCAGCCCCCACCACTACCGCTCTTCATATAACTGCATGGTAATAGATTGGGACGTTCTGGCCAACGTCCCACGGCTACAAATACAAAATTCTCGCGCTATTTTTGCGTGTTTTTTCCCTACATTTTCGATGTATATGTGATTGAAAAAAAAACACTTTGGTTAATTAGATGTATAATTATAATTGAATGGGTATTTATTTTTCAAATCTTTTGGAGGGGCGTCCGAGAGCCCTTATGCACAAGCCGCCACTGGTTTTTAAATAATTTCTGTACATATTCATTTTAAAACACTTTAACTGCCAACCCTTATGAGTGAAAATTTACCTCCAGGCCAAAGAGTTTTTTTCTTTCATTTGTATCCCAATGACTTAAAATATATATCACATATATTATTTCTCAAGGCCATTTTTTTGTCGGTACGCCATAACTTCCTTATTTATTTTTCGTTGTCAAAATTTATTTGTGTGAAAATTAGATACACATGGCGTCTGCAACATATATATTGCATTCATTGTGGACCATGTATATCTGCCAACGTAAAGACCAACTTAATACCGCAGTTCTGTGGGGCCAGATGAGTAAAAATTAATAAATTATTGTTTAAAGCTACCTCTACTATTGATAGTAAATTGCTATTTTTTTTATTTATCTATTTAGTGTTTGTAAATAATTTCTGTACCTATTCAATTTAATATGAGTTGTTTAATTCATAAGCTACCCAGATCCCCATTGATAGTAAATTACTACGGTATTTTATAAACTACAGTATTTTGTGTTTATATTTAATTTCTGTAGATAAACATTTTAATATCAATTGTTTAATACTTAGGCTAACCATCCTATTGGTGGTAAATTACTAAAGCTAATTAAATTAATTAAAACTATTTTTGATTGGAAATACTGTGAGAACATAAACATGATAACATTCATTATTAAATCCATAAGCAACCTGCATTAGTCTACTTTAATGTACCAACCTCTAAATAAAATGTCAGAACATTTTAGTACACATCATTTTAAAGTTAAGGTTCTTTTTTTAAGACTTTGTATTTTATATTGTAATGATTTTGTAATATTCGTATACAATGACTTTGTGTATATTTTTGTACTTAATAATATCAATAGCTTGATAACTGTATTTATAAAATACATCTACAGATTTAATTTAAATTACAAAAATGTCACATTTTTATTAAACAAACGAAAAGTGACAATTTACTGTCTAGTGACGGTAAGTCGACTGAAGCTCATTCTAGTCGTCAACAAAATAACCATTTTTTAAATTTCAAGATCAGCTCATCCTGTTGTGAACATTTGGCACTACTTGAAACTTTGCTTCAAAAATCTCTCACTAAAGAATGCATTAGGTGGCCTATCTAAAATGTCCATAATCAAAGCTAGAATCAAGCTCTAGGACCCAACGTGTATAGACAGCAAAGGTTGCCTCATTCGGGAAATAATATAAAAAAGTGGAGTTAGTCCAGTCAATAATGCATTGTAGAGTGCATGGTATATGCGATAATGTTTGACTTCAGGATTTTGTTAGGAATAGTTATGAGGTAATCATACTTATTACAAGTCTCCGCCCCTGTTAGGTGAGCTAAAGGCGGGAGGGGGTGGAAAGGTCCCATTTTTTATTTTTATTTATATCTCGGAAACGGTGCACTGTTGAAAAATATGTTTCAAATAAACTTTAAAGCTAATTAAATTTACTATAAAATTGTTCCTTTACATATTTGTCGAATTTCCAACGGTTTTCGAGATATATGCGTTATTGAAAATCAATAATTTTCGAAAAAAATAATTTTTACCTCACTCGTTTTGTCAAACATTTGCTTTTAGTGCCTCCCATGATTGTTTCTCAAAAAAATTGTCTGAAACGAAGTTGTAGATGATTAAATTTCCTTCAATTTTATAAATACTACAGTGGGCAGAGCCGTTGTAGGGGCTTAAAACAGCGAAATTTGTAAATTATTTTAAAATTCAACTTTTTCAATGCTAAACATCGGTTTCTGGACGTATGTAGTGCAAAGTAGAACAAGATCTAGCGAGATAGCGATTGTCTACCAGGATGACCGTTGTACCAATGAATACAGAAACTATAAGAAGCGCAATGTATATGGAGAATAGTCAGCCGATTTTATTCGCGCCAAAACAAGCTTGACACGGCGGCCGCAACGAGGCGCAGGCTGTCGGCGCCAGTGTCGCACACTCCCCTCCAACCCCTTGCCATCGCACCAGCGAACACAGAATAAAATAGACTGGCCCATCGCCTGTATACAGTATGAAATAATGAAGTGTATTAAACCCAAGGCGTATTAAAGACATACCTAAGCCTCAGAATTGATTTCCGGACTCATAGACATCGAAAAAGAGCGAAACCCCGATTGTGTGAATTTAAGGTTTTCCCCAATGTTGCTTTATGAGTTGAAAAAATTTCATAATCAGCTCAAAACCGATGTTTATTGAACTCAGGGATTGATGCTCTACAACTTTTAGGGAGGGGGATAGTGACAAAAATTGATGTTGGAAAATTACAGCACATTGAAAATGAGTAAAACACAGTTTTTGGCAAAGTTGGAAAATTTGCTGTTTTTTGGATCCCCATAAAAATCGAACTACTGGACCAATTTTGAACTTTGTTTTTTTAATCAACGCTAAATTTTGTCCTCTTTAATTTACTACACATCTATTTTTTACATAATATGGACCGTTTTTTAGTTATAAGCGAAAAACTGGAAAAATTTTGAAGTTTTTGCCCCCCAAAAGTTGTCTCCCCCCATTTCGAGGTCGCAAAATTAGATTTGGCATACCCACACCATACCAAACGATTCTAGAAAAAAATCTTTTACCGCAATTAATGTAAGCTGAACCCCTTTTTTTATCCTCTATATACTGGGCTATTACATAGCTTTAGTAATACATTTTAACTGCTTTTCCCCGTTAGTAAAAAGTTTGATTTTCATTAATCGTTCGAAGATTAAAGGTAAAATGATTTAGAATTTTGTATGATACTAATATTTATTTTAATCTTAACATTGTTTACCATTCAATCAACATGGCTTAGCAAACTATATAGAATGAAATTTAAGTATATTTTCTTTACGTTATTATTCTGTATAGAAATCAACAAATAATACTGCAGCTCTTTATAGTATGACAAAGTAACACATAATTACGGAAAGAAAAATAACAATAACAACATAAACATGGCATAGCAAACTATATAAAATGACATTTAAGTGTATTAACTTTACTTTATTATTCTGTATAGAAATCGACAAATAATACTACAGCTCTTTATATTACGCCAAAGAATAGAATTTATATGTGCCGGTAAAAAATTTATTGATGGAAAATTTTCAAAGTTATTAGCTGAAGAAACAAAAAATGTTCAGTAACAGAAGAAACAAGTTCAACTTTAGGCTTAGGCCTACGTAAAATGTAGTAAACATTTTTCGCCTGAGTTCATTCACTTCGAGTGCCATTCTCTGTCTCTCTAGCACAGGCACGGCGGCGACAGTGGCGCTTCCGCTACCTAGTGAACGCCGTGGCAACCTCGTCAAATTCAAATAAAACTGGGCTGAATTTTTTAACATGGGGATTGCGCTTCTTATAGTTTCTGTATTCATTGGTTGTACTCCGACAAGTTGGTGAAGGAAAACTAACTTGGCCTCAAATGACTGCAGAAAGCAAATCATAAAATGTTAATAGTACCAAAGTAAATAGGATTTAAAATTAAGGGAAAAGTTCAATTTCACTCGAAATCCAAAAACAAGGATATTTCTGGAATCTGCAGAAGTAGACCAGCAATATTGGTTATTAGAGAAAATAACAATTTTTTATAAATAAAAAAGTTAGCTAAAGTGATGAAGTTCACGTATCCAAAAAATGGATAAAAAAGCAAATTCAAAGTTTCTTATGTAAAAGGAAGGTAACAAAGTTCTATAATCTATATATTATATAATATAAAAATGAATTGCTGTTCGTTAGTCTCGCTAAAACTCGAGAACGGCTGGACCGCTTTGGCTAATTTTGGTCTTAAAATGTTTGCAGTAGTTCATAGAAGGTTTATACGTAAAGAAAAATTTGAAAAGTTTCCCGAAAAAGTTTCAAATTTGGAAGAAACTCAACAGCCTTTACTGTATGAACTCAAAACCATAGCTTACAAAAACAGCTGTTCGTATAAAAAGCTTAGCAACACGTTATGTTTGTTTACAATCATTACCATAGCAACATTACTTAACAAATTTATAATCACTTTAATACTCTTCAAAACTAACAGCTTTTTAAGGTTAGATTGAAAAACTATAAACACACACAAGGAAAAATCAACGAAAAATGCTTAAAGAATTATAATTCAACTCAAACATTGGTTATTAAATATCTATATAGGCCTACTTAGAGATATGCTGTTTAAAATATTGTTTATATAAAATATATCATAACTATGAATTTTTTAATACTTTTCAAAACATATTTTCGCTATCAAAAATAATAATAACAAACAAATTATTTGACACCATGCATAACCATAAACATACACGAGTTTAAACATATTGTATTGAAAACTAAACAAACAATCTGAATTAAACTAAATGCCATTAAAATATCACATTCTTATAGCTTTATTTTTATATATAATTGTATATTTAAATAGGCTACTAAACAATATCTTATACTAATTAAGGTAAAGGTGTCAGTAGTTGACCATGCACTAGTAGTTGACCATTTTGTACGAAAATTCAATTAAATAAGAGTTCTGTATGCTTTAGCCAACTATCAATGAGCTCTTCAAGTACCTACTGCCATCTATTGTCTATTGGCATAAGCTAGAAGCTTAGCACTAGACTGCATTTGGTTTGTCAAATGGTCAATGGCTGACATTAGTTGGTGAGCGGTTCATGCAAGCATGTTGTATGTGTCATTTTCTTATGAGATTTGATAAGAAGAGAAGTATCAGATTGCAGCTGTAGGAGCCAAATACTGGATTAATTGGGTAAGTTTCGCATTCATACTGTTTTTAAAAGTATTTTCTACTTCAGATACACATGTTTTTAATAACATAACCCTACTCATACACCTTTTGGTGGGCGTGGTCATCTACTGAATCACATTTTCAAAGATGAACTAGAGATTGACCGGTGTGGTCAACTTCTGGTTCAATTGACTTGATTTTTTTTTATACATATAAATACATTTCCATAACCAAATTAAAAGTAGATAAAAGTTAAGAACTCATTCAGAATTGCAAAATAAGATGGGTTCTAGTGTTTGACCATGTGGTCAATTACGGTACTGAAGCAAGATATGGTCAACTTTTGAAACACACCTCCTCTGATGAGAGATTCATCTAATAACATAGGGGAAAGATATATTTCACCTCAATTTAAAACTAAACTAGAAACAAATAAACAAAATGTGTTTTATTAATACTAAGGTCGATATATTAAACTCAAAAAAATTGTGACAAATATATTTGTTAGTGAAATAGGTCAAAAGACAATGAGTGAGCATTTTATCAAATCTTTTACAGTGTAATCTGGGCCTAAAGTGGAGCTGAAGTAGTACTAAATTAGGTACTTTAGTTCTAAAAATTTGTTCTTTTTTTCAGGATTCCAAGATGCCTGGAGCCAAGAGTACATTTTTAAGCTACAATGAAGATGCTATGAAAGCTGCAGTTGAAGATGTGCGCCTGCACAAAACATCTATCCGGACAGCTGCAAAGAAGTTTGGAGTTCTTAGAACTACATTGAAGTATAAACTGGATGGTAAATCACCAATGGAAAGAAGAATGGGCCCTCCTTCCATTCTAGCAAAAGAAGAGGAGGCTGAAATAAGCAGGTGGGTAGAGAACATGGCAAAAGCTGGTTTTCCAATCACTGTTGAACAGTTATGCATCAGTGTGGAGAGGTACTTGAAAGCAGTGAAACGTGATTCCCCCTTTAAATATGGAAGACCTGGCAGAACATGGGTCAAGAGTTTTCTTCGAAGAAATCCTTTGATTTCAAAAAGGGTCTCTCAAAATCTGACTGTCTCACGGGCAGCAGTTACTAGGGAAAGCATAATCAACTGGTTTTCAGAAGTGGAGCTATATATTAATAGAGAGCATGGTGATGAAAAGCTTTTGGAAGACCCATCTCGGATATTTAACTGTGATGAGTCGGCATTTTTTTTTTTTATCCAAAAGGCCCTAAAGTGCTTGCCAGAAAAGGTGATAAAACAGTTTATCAGAAAGTTAATGCTGATGAGAAAGAGTGCATCACAGTATTGGTAACTGGTAGTGCAAGTGGTGTTGTAGCTCCAACAACCTGTTTGTTCAAATACAAACGTATTCCTCAAGAAATTTCAGAAATTTATCCAAATTTCTGGGGGCTAGGAAAGACTGATTCAGGATGGATGACTTGTGAAGCATTTTTTGAATTCATCGCTGATATTTTCCATCCATGGTTAGTGGAAAAACAAATCACTTTACCAGTTATCCTTTTCATTGATGGCCATGCTTCGCATTTATGTTTACAGACAAGCAAATTCTGTGAAGAAAATGGGATAATTTTGGTGGCTTTGTTACCCAATGCCACTCACATTTTGCAGCCCATGGATAATGCTGTTTTTAGAAGTCTCAAAGAAGGATGGAAGAATAAAGTACACAAGTGGAGGCTGGAAAACATTATTAACGAAGGTTCTCATCTCTTGAAAAAAAAAGATTTTGCAAAGCTATTACAGGAAGTGATAGATGAGAATGTTACAGAATCTATGTTGTCCAATGGATTCAAGAAATGTGGATTGTACCCATGGAATCCTCAAATAATTGAGGTTCCAGGCCAAGGATCATTCAAAGAACAAGATAAAAATGACTCAACTGAGCTGAAAATACAGCATTTGAAGCAAGGTTTACGTTTTTTGAATGACATGATAGGGAAAGAAAAGCTCAATGTTTTTCAAGCATCATCTGAAACATGGTGTGGAGATCCACTGGACGCATCTTTGTTTAAATGCTGGAAGAAAACAAGAATGGAACTGGAGAGACTTGAACTGGATGTTAGGAACAATATAATTTCTGCCAACCTGTCACTGAATGATGATGCTGTAGAGTTTCCTGCTGATGGAAACAATGTTGATGAAGCGCCTCTAACAGATATAGATGGAATTTTTGAGTTGTCTGGAACTGAGCCTTGTGATGTTGGGAACAACATTTCTGCCAACATATCACTGGATAATGATGCTTTGGAGTTTCCTGCTGGTGGAAACAACATTAATGAAGTCTATCTAACAGATATAGTTGTGATTTTTGAGTTGTCTGAAACTGAGCCTTTTGATGTTGGGAACAATATATCTACTAACATATCACTAAATAATAATGCTTCAGAGTTTCTTGCTGATAGAAGCAATATAAATGAAGTTCTTCCACCAAACATGGATGTAGTTTTAGACTTGCTGCCAATAGATTCACACC
>JAGFPH010000621.1:174126-202136 GCA_018207615.1 Philaenus spumarius | reverse complement strand
GCTATGAAAAGAAGTTAAGATATGACATAAAATATACTCTGCAAGTGTAGATAAATGTTACAGTTAAATTCACACAATACATATTATTATAGCTAACTCAGGGTGTAATTTAGGTTTGAACTTTACCTGGTAGAAGATAGATGGATAACTTAGCCGGTAGACATGATTAGTAGCGAAATAGGCCTTAGGCAAGGTCAGACAAATTTGGCAAGAAACGCCGTAAAACACGTCACAAGAAAACTTAAAACCACTCACTAACGCATATTAAATGAAACAAGCTCACTGATGGTTTAATTATTACCAAGACGGTATTACATATGAATAGCTTCGGTTAGTCTAAAGTAGAACGTGTTGTCACTTTGCATTACATAGTCAGGCCACAGCAGAAGAATGAATTAACAAGAACGGCTTGCCTAGTACCTTCCAAGCAGCTAACAGCTGTTGAGAGAGTGGCAGACTGGACTTACCTACAATGTTGCCAACTGAATAGGCCTTGGCGCGCGAATTCAAAAAATGACTAGATACTTGGATACCGTAGTGTATACGTTTCTACAAACGCTACAACGTTTCTCCCTAAATTTGATTAAAGAAAGAATTCCATAATTTTTCACAATAGGGATGGAAATAACCAAATGGTAAAATTTCACAATTATAATTTATTACTGAGCAACATATGTTTCACCGTTAGGCATCATCAGGTTACTAAATTAAAATACAGCAAGTATCTTAAAACTAACATACAAACAAAAGTAGAAGGAGTGGGAGTGACTATGGAACTGACCAGGATGGGCAAATGGAATGTCGCCTAGGTAAACAAAGCAAGGACAAGGTGTGTGGTTACATAATGGGTTTTAACAAGGGGGAAGAATTGAGACAAATTTGGTCATTTAAGTTAGAAGTACGATTTTTTTAAATAGATCTATTAATTTCCAGACATTCTAGATTATTTAATTTCCTATTTTTTTCTTCCATATGTACCAACTTTACATTTATTTTTGGGTTAAATGTTTGTCCAGTTTCCAATAAATGATTGACAAAATTGGAATTAGATTTACCATATTTCCAGCTACTAATGTGTTCCTTAATTCTAGTATTAATGGATCTACCTGATTGTCCTACATATTCACAACTACAATCTCCCCATGAAATTTTGTATACTCCGCTATTGTCTAATCTTTCTCTTTTGTCTTTGTTATTATTGACAATTAATCTCCCTACATTATTAGAACAGTAAAAGGCTGGTTTATATTTACTCCTAACTCCTATCTACAGTATTATTACTTTATTTATTTTATAATTGTCATTGTTGATAAATTTAATTCTACAATATTTCATTTTCTCGTTACTATCACAATTGGCAGTATACAATGAATGACCAATCTTAAGTTTCTGTTTTTTGTTTAAAATAGTATCTATTAATTTTACACTATAGCCATTATTGATAGCAATTTGCTTAATGGTATTCAATTCAGTACGTATAGAAATCTGTAGGGGACAAGGGTAAAGGAACCAGTCTATGAATCATATTATAAAAAGCTGTGTGTTTGTGACTGATTGGATGATTAGAACTAGCTGGGATGACAGCATCAGTATAAGTAGGTTTTCCTAAATATATTAAAATAATGGTTACTGTTTTTGATATTAATGTTTAGGTCTAGAAAGTTTATATTATCATTCTCCCCGACTTCCATAGTGAATTGAATACATTTATTTACTGAGTTGATTAAGTTTAAAAGAGAATACAGTTTTTACAGTTGTTTACAATACAGTACAATTAAATAAATTAGCTAACCTTAAAATGAACACACAAATTAAACCTACTCTAAATAGGAAATAGGTACTAAGTTTTCTAACCATTCCTTTTTTGGCTGATTGATAAACCTTTCTAGTTCACAATTTGATACAGAAGAAACCAAATTATTACATAAAGTTCTGAAATATAACCCCAGAACTTTAACTAAATGTTCAGAACTTGAATCTCTTTCAGTAGATTTAGAATCCATTGCAGGCTTGGATTTAAATACCTACTAAATACATAAACCTCTAATATAATTTTAGATTCTAAACAAAAACAAAACTCAGCTAGATCATTTTATAATGAGGATATTAAGGTTGTAAAACAAATTCAATCTAAAGTCATAAACAATGACATTAGAATATCTAAAGATAAAAGTACCGGTAATTCTATTGTTGTTTTAGAAAATTCTGACTATATAAATAAAGTGAATGATGTACTAAATGAGAATAATTTCAAGCTGTTAAAAAATGATCCTACAGCTATAATTTCTAAAAATTTTAATACAGTACTTTGATACAAAATAGTAACATATTATTTAAACATGAAGAAAACAGATACGGTATTTAAGAATTAATTATGAACCCTCAATCTACTAGATTATATGGTCTCCCAAAACTTCACAAACCTTCCATTCCCATTCGTCCCGTTGTTTCTTTCACAAATAAATGCACCTACCAATAAACTGGCACAGAAAGCCAATACTATGGTTCAAAAATGTCACTAATCTTAAATCTAAATTTTGTACTAAGAGTTCATTCAATTTAGTCAATAAAATCATAAATGTAAAAGTGCCATAGAACTCAAAATTAGTATCTTTTGATGTAAAAAGCCTGTTACTAGGATCCCTATTCTTGATTGTAAAAACATCATACATGCCAATTGTGAAAAAGAGTTAAAAAATGATCAGTTAAACAATGTATTATACACTTGTATGAATCAAAATTGTTTTAAGTTTAATAACTATTATTATTAACAATTAGATGGCCTGGCAATGGGTTCTCCGTTCTCTCCATTTTATGGCTAATTTGGAAAATACACTATTCAACAGCAATAATCCCTTGTTCACTAAGATTATATTGGTATCACTACGTAGATGATATTTGTTTAATGGTACTTCCAGACAACTGTATTCTCTTTTAAACTTAATCAACTCATTAAATAAATGTATTCAATTAACTATGCAAGTCGGGGAGAATGATAATATAAACTTTTTAGACCTAAACATTCTAGAAGAGCACATAAAATTAAGAGTAGTGTCTTTAGCGAAGGATACACTTCAGGTGAGCAAAACTCAAACAATCAACTGCATAGTTTGGTAAAGTTGTCGCGTCGCTAAGCGGACAACACTAGACCAACTAGATTTTGCTCATGTTCTCACATCAACGGTCACCGTTCCGGTTCCTTTTGTTTTTTTTATCGTGTATTTATGTAAACTTAAAATGGAATTTAATTGAAAGTGTTTTTTAGAAGGATTCTTTGCAGAAAAGATAGTCAATTAAAATTTTATATGATTCTCGATATTTTAAGCCTACTTACTAATCGTAAACGTACATCAAAACAAAACCTATGTTTTTGATCAAATCTAAGTAGTTTATTTAAAATAAAGATTTATAATTTTTTTTACTGTCGGGTCAGGGGGCAGTCGCCCCTCCCGACCCCCTCCTTTAATCCGCCAATGGGTGGGTTACCTATGGTTAAATCATATTCTATGATAAAGATATTCTTACCCAAAGATAGTCAAGTTGGGATCAAAGGTCTGATTAACCTTTGTTTTTTATGTTTTCCATCCATCAAAGAGAGGTGCAACGGCATTGAGGAAGGAAATGCATGGGAAGACATAATATCCTTAGAGAATACCAAAAACCCTCTGTGAGACTAAAAACTGCTTTAGTCAGCTGTTGTAGTACAACCAGGATTTGAGTCAATTAATGGATCAGAATGATACACAAAAAGACGTGGTCCCATGCTAACTCTTGAGCAAACAGTTGGTTTCAGGATTCATAATGATGTTAACAAAGATATTTGTTGTGTGCAATGAACACTTGGGAGAGGACGCGCTCCACTTGACTCGAGCTGCCCAGCACCAACCATGGTCCATGGCAAGGAGAGGTGCGAACATTCCTTCTTTCTAGTGACTGATAAGTCATTCGCCTGGCATATATAAAGACCCTACTGTTAAGTAGAAATATTGTAGAAGTTTGTATATACTCTATCAGCGAGATGTTTCACAACATAAGCATAGCAAGTTTCAATACACACTTGTATAATATGTTATACTAGCGAGAGTTTGTTCGAAAAAAGTCGAGAACATTCTACTATTTTTTTGTGCCAAGAACATTCTAACGTAGCTTTATAAATACGGGCTGTTCGCCGAATAATATGTTAGATTACAATCGGAAGCCGAAATGTTAAGACTGAAGAGTGAAAAGCCCTAGTGGTAGCAAGTGTGAAGATTAGTCAAGAGTGGTCAGTGTCAAGTATTTCAAGTAGTTATTCGGTACAATAGTGTTAATAATTAATCCATACTAATTTCTCAGTAATAATATAATAGCGCCAAGTAATAAAGTCCATAGTTCCACAGTACATGACCCAACTCTGACAGTGTTTTATTCAGAATTTAGTTTAAATATTTTGATCATATAGACCACTGCCTACTCATAATGAAAGTAAAGTTTTAGAAAGAATGTGGACCGTTTTATAATAAGGAAACTAAAAGTGGAGTTATCTAAAGATCCCGGTCACGTTTTAGCCACAAAAAGACCACCATGTGACTTAGATGTAAAGGCAGAACCCAGCACTTCGTCAAAACCATCTGCAACATCGATTATTTGTACTGATTCCTGTAATCCCATGGATGTTAGAAATTATATAGATCATCGGGAAAACTTAGTGATGATATAATATACAAGCTTCTCACAGCTCCAAGGATTCCTGAAAAAGGTCATATCTTTCCTACTTCCAAACACCACAAGAGAGGACTGGTTGAATGCAGACAGGTGCACGATAATCACTTTGATTGGTATCCTTTGCTGATTTCTCACAAGTTAAAAAAGGACTTTTTTGCATTAACTGTTAAATTTTTGTGAATAATAAAATGTTTGTATAAAAGAAATCCAATATCGCAAAGAAACTTGTGACTGAACTACTAACAAAGTTTGCCAAACTTACTAAAAAAGATGGTGACCTTTAGACCCATTCTTATCTCATTTACCATGTTAAAGCATCAACAGATACAAAATTATTTTAAACGATATGAGACAATCGCGAACTTGAGGTCATAAATCAATTGTCAACACAGAGAATGGAAAATATTAGAGAAAACAGAGCCCGTCTTGTGAATATAATAAAAACAATAATATTTCATGGAAGGCAAAATATTCCTCTGCATGGGCATAGAGATGATGGGAGACTATTAGAAAACAAAACAAATGATCGTAAAAATATAGTGAGTTCCGAGGGAAACTTTAGAGCTCTTCTAAGATTTAAAATCGATGCTGGAGGCTTGCAACTAAAATAGCACCTCTAGACCACTTACATAAATAAATAACTTGTAACGAACTTATTACATGCTGTGAAACAGTGCTGGTGTTATCAAGAATACTAGTGGAAATTAAAGATTCTAGTAATTATTACAGCATCATCTTTGATGAGACTATGGACACATCACTCAACTGAGTTTAGCCGTAAGATATTTTGATGGTGGTGGCCAATTACACAAAAGATTTTTGGGTTTTGTTGACATCCATAAAGACAATGACTGTAGTAGCAACATTGAAGATGAACCTGAAGAGTGTAGCTTTAAGGGTGAGCTATTGGGTACTACGATTCTAAGGAGAATGGAAAGCCTTTCTCAGTCACTCGAGAACTGTGTAGGTTAGGGAATGATGGTTGCAGGGAGAGGGTCTTGGGGGCATAAACCTATAAGCACCAGACAACACTATAGTATAGTCTCAGCACGCCGAGCAAGTGGAAACACAGCACTATTGTATTGTCTGAGTATATTGAATATTTCACCTACTAAAAATCATACAATCTCAATAAAACAAAAAATATTGGCAATAAAATGTTTTAAACATTAATTTTTGTATTTACAAATTTGTTCTAAAACGTATTTTTACATAATATGTAATCATCGTTTTAAAATTGTAGTTGTCTAAACAGCTGACACCAGCCGCGCGAGAAAAGACACAAAACTTGTCACTTTTCTAAGGCTCATAATAGTAAGACGGACTGGTTTTGAAAAGAATATAAGGACACCTTTGCATTGGTCAAGATTTGAACTTTTTAACACTGTCTTTCAATCATGCAATCATTATATACGTCACTCTTATAGTTTCTTAGATATGAAGTTTTCTGTAACCCCTTTCGATTGGACAGTTTTTCAACCAATGGGCAAGCCTATTTTTTAATCGATATATCTAGTACAAATCCATAAATTTATACATTGATGTTTATATGGATTTTAGTGTGAATTCTATATTTTCATTTGATATAAGGAAAACCTCATTTAGTGTTCATGGGCTACAGCTACAGGTCTTGTCCGTGAAATATTTACCATTGCACCGAGTGTCTTAAGGATCGCGCCTTCTGCAACTGTATGACTTGAATAAGTGACTGTTTGTGTTACGTTATTTTAAATTTAGTAAATTTTAAATTTCCATAGGAAAAATTGAGCTATTGCAGTGACCCTTATGGTGGTCGGGAGTGGTAAATGAACACCAATCATAGTCACCAGAACATGTTTTGGGGTGTCATTAAAAATGATATACAAGAATGTACATATGTGTTCGCACTCTAGCGGCCAAATTTTAAGTCTGATTTGGTTCAAATTTGGTATAATTGTTGGTTGTCTACGTCACTCATATGTAACAAAAATATCCAACAACCGGAATCACGTTTTTTGACCGAAAGTAACTATTTTTTTTAGAATTTTCGTACGAGAATTAAACTTTTTTAGAGTTTTATCTAACAAAATAAATGTAGGGTATTATTCTGCACATTTTGTTTTTTTACACGACCTTAAAATTGCTTGGTTCCCTCAAAATCGATCAAATTATTTTATTCTTTAATCTGTAAGAAACTCTTGCTCTTTTAAGAAAATGTTTATGGCCAAGAATACATTAAAAAACTATGTGCCTGATCTTTCGATCTGTGTAAGTGTTCTCATTGAACATTTTTTCTTACGCTTTCTTTCCCATAGCCTCTTGATATTCCTATCATTGGTTCTGGGCCCATCGGTGGAGTTTCAGCTCCTCTTCTAGGTAGTTTGTGAGCCATTTCATTTCCTTCTTCTCCTTCATATCCTTCAAATCTAGGGACCCAAACAAGTCTTACTTGCCTATTGATCAACAGCAGATGAAGCTGTAACTGGCATTCCCAGACCAACTTTGACGTTCTTGAAGCCATAATGGCCCTTATAGCCTGACTATCTGAACATATCGCAACATCTATACTCATGCTTCCTGAGTCCAGTATTCATTTTATGCATGCAAATATTGCGTGGACCTTCGCTTGGAAGACCATAGAGTAGAGCTCCAGCGACACTGAGTATCTTTTATGTGAGTATGGTCCTTTGTGCATGTACATTCCGGCTCCTGTACCTTTGTCTATTTTTGACCCGTCCGTGAACCAGATTTGTCCATTTCTATGATTTACCTATTTCCGTAGCCAATCTTCCCGAGCCGGTAAAATAGCCTCTAATTAGCTATCAAACTGTACCTGGGAGTCATGTAGTCCGTAAAGCCTCGCAGCATCGGATCCCACTCCAGTGTTTTGTTCAGACACTCACCGTGTCCATTTATTGCAAGAGATGTTGACCAACTCCCTCCTGTATTTAATTTACTAGCCTCCCCCTAGACCAGGAAATCCAACAAGATTTCCATGGCCGCTGTGGGAGTAGTTCTCATGGCCCCCAAGCAGGCCATCCTCTGTACTTTGTTAAGTTCTCTTTTTGCCCATTCCTTCCTGGTAGTGGGTCACCAGACTACAGAGGCAAAAGTTAGAGATGGTCTTATGAGGGTAACATAGAGCCAGTACATCATATGAGGCCGAAGCCCCCATTAAGTTCCAATCGCTCTTCTAAATGCCCATAAAGTGTTACACGATTTTGCTGCCTTCCTCCTTATGTGTTCTCCACTTCACAGACTAGCTTTGTGTCTAGGGTGACGCCTAAGTATTTTATTGCTTCGAAACATGTAAGTCTTTGTCCCAGTAGACTGGGCATGTAAAGACCATCTGTCAGAAGTTTCCTAGTAAAGAGAATGAGATCTGTCTTCCCTAGGTTTACAGTTAGATAAATTCTCTCACACCAGCATTCAACCATTTGAGTGAGCTTTGGACGATGTCGGGTACAGTCCCTGGGAATTTACCTATTCCCAGGATGAATATGTCGTCCGCATAACGTTGGGTATAAACTCCTCTCTCATTTAGTCCTACAAGTAGATCATACACGACCAGAGACTATAAAAGGGGTGAAAGAACTCCACCTTGGGGGCATCCACGTGCAACCTCAATTCTAATTTCACTACTGTTTAGTTGTGAGATCGCAATTGAAGAAGTACAGTAGTAGTATTCTTCACAACATCTAGCAAGTGGTTCGCAACATTGAACAGTCACCTAAAACACTCACTGCAGTCACATTGTCAAACGAGATGGGTTGAGCAACATGATGCAGCTGTTATTCAATTCACAGTTGATCTCGAAGATCTCGGAAGGATGTGTAAAGTTCTTAAAGAAATACATCATTGGAGGGAAAGAACAACAGCTGCCAAAGCCAATATTCTCCATCGAGCTCTCTCTTATTACGAGTTTATTATCAGCTGTTTCCACTGAATAAGATTATGAGTACCTATAACATATCCAGTGGAAGAATTGGAAGTAACATGTGTGGAAGAGGTTTCTAAAAAGGCGAAATGGCCATTTCTCAAAGTAAGAAGAGTGGTGGGTAGAGAGTGGGGATTAAGCAAAGCGTTGTTGAGAATTATATATAAGGGATCAATGGAAAGTATGATGTCCTACGCTGCTGGTGTGTGGGGGCACAGAGCACTTAGAAGTACGGCAAGGAAAAAGTTGGTGAATGTTCAGAAAGTTGGACTAATCGCTGTGACAGGAACATAATACCACGGTGGTGGAGGCGTTACAAGTGGTGAGTGGTCTGCTACCTATGGATCTGCTAATATTGAAGAGCTAAACAAAGTATAGAAGGGTAAGGAAACTGGACGTGATGAAGGGAGAGTTCATGGTTGAGGAGCACAAGTGTAACCAGGGAGGGTGTTTTGGGGTTTATAACCCCCTCCCCCGCCATTGTAAAAAATATTTCACACTTTTTTTACATTAAAATATGTTGTTAAGAGTGCCTAACGTTGTTAAGTAAGGGTTGTTTTCAACGCCTAAGCAAATGTCAAGCTATAATAAATTATCAATATATTGCTGACATTATTTTTGGTCTAATTGGGCCCTGGCACTTTATTTGATATAAGATGCAGTATAGTGTATGGCCTGGAACATACACAGAGTTTTCGTTCGCCACAGATTATTTGCCATCGCCATCATATCAAAAGTGGCTCGAAGGAGAGTATTAAGAGCGTACACATTGGTCGGAAATCGCTTAATTTTATCGAATCATTAGTCTGTGATAAGCTGCAGAAGTTAATGGTCCCATCAGTGCAGGTCTCTGCTGCTAGCACCCTTTTGTGCTGCAAGAACTTTGGGGTTTTCCCCGCTGGTGTCCCAAAATTAAGTGTAAGTTTTTCGTAATTTCTTGTTTTTGTTTTGGTTAGTTTCTACTGAACACACCTTTTCTCTGTGTTGCCAACAACATAGTTCAACTGCAAATTTTGTATTTTTCAACTGGTACATTATCTACGGATGCTATGAAGACCATGTACTCCGATGTCTCCTCAGCCTCTCCAATTTCTTTTGGTTTGGCCTTGAGTGGTCCATGACCACTCATTATCTGAATCAACTCTGTTGCCACTGAATTACACCATGGTCTCCGCAGCATCCACCCGAGGAAACCAACCAAGCATACTCCTACCATAACTTTATTCCTCCCACCTTCTCTGCGACTCAAGAATCGCCTGCACTCTCACCCTTTTTCTCATTCCTCCTTCTATCAACCCCTCCTCAACATAGGCGTAACCAGGACGACCGTAAGGAGGGGGTTACAACAACCGGGGGTATGGATTTTTTGAAAATTAAGATGCAAAATAACACGTTTTAGGCTTCCCAAAAGTAATATAAAATGATATTCATTTTCCACTTCTAATTGTGATTCAGGCCTATTTTAGAATAATTTAGAATAGCAACCATGACTCATCCCCCGCCAAATCTTTCCATGCGCTGTCTCTAACTCCATAAGCTTGGAACACACAAGGCTTGGTTTTTTTTGTCGGCTGCAGATTAGTTACCGTCGCCGCTCATAAAATTTAAAGCTTGCACACAGGGCGGTAAAATTTCTGACAACGTCTAAAAGCCCCATTGGGATTTAAACTGTAGTGTCTAGTTCATCAATCAAGAAGTGTGATGTAATATATTATTTCTTTTAATGTTTTGTTGATATGAACAGAGAACAACTCTCGCTTTATTTTTATTCTGTCACCGATTGAAAAAGAAGCAAAAAATATACTTATTTGGGTTCAATAAACAATAAACAAAAGAAGAGAAGATTTTGGAGCATTCTACACTGCGTTTCCTGATTTGAGGAACTACAAAGAAACATTTTTCAATTATTTAAGAATGTTGGTTTCGTCATTTGACAAACTACATACGAAAAATACTAAAATAAGGAAAATTAGCATGCATTTGGCCACTGTTTCGTCGGAGACGGTGGAAAATCCATAGATTGTAGTGGCAGTAAGCCGCTGCACAGCTACCGTCAGCTGTAAATAAACCGATCGTTTATTAGAATGGAAATAAAAGAGCAAGGAAATATGTCGTAATATAAGCTCCAATAGCTTCGGTATGCAACTTTGGATGTAAGAACATAAAAAAAAATATATATATAACATATCTAGTCAGCAAAATCTTACAAGACTCTAGTTTGGACATCGCAATAGCAAAACTAAAATTAGATTCGACGCTCAATTTGTATAACGATATGAGAGCTAATGCATCAACTGCTTTACTTGTGGAAAAGTTCGACGTGGAAATGAGTGTTCCTCATCTTACATGCAGGCATAGCCACAAATCATACTGCGATCATAATGATGATGCTATTAAATCTTGAAAAAGAACTGTTTTTATTCCAACACGGGACCATGTTACCGTTGACATGAGAGAACGTTTTGCTGAAGAAAATATTTATCATTTAAAATTCAAAATACTTTTGTCCTCACAACTACTAAGACATGACGGTACTGATCTGGCACTTAAACTTAATCAGTGCTTAACTAAAATGTCTGAAATCTCATTCTTCGAAGAATCACTCTTTGTGATTAAAAAGAGACTGATGGGAGAGATTCTTCAATACAAGCAAACTTGCATAAACGCCCTTAATGACCCAGTACAAAATATTTGATTATCTACCTGTATCTATTGCTACAGTAGAGAGCAGTTTTTTTAACATTGTAGCTAAGGTCGACAATGAAAGAAGATTGACTTAATGACTGTGGTGTTTTTGTGTGTTTTTTAAACGTGTTATGTGTTTTATTGTGTTTGTGTAAGTGTACTTGACAATGGGATTGCGGTCCCGAAACGCGTCGTAACATTCGAACGACCAAAAAGTCACAAGACGGAACATTAAAAGGTAATATTTAATATTATTATTAACATATTATCCTATATAATATTATTCAAAGTGACTTGGAATCCAAGAACCATGCAACTAAAAAAAAAAAAAAAAAAAAAAAAAGATATAATTAACCAATTTTCCAGGAAGAATAGGCGCATGGAATTCATCATTTAAAGAAGAGAACACAAATTGTTACTTTTGTCTTGTATGTGAGTTTTTATTCAGTTGACTGTAGTTCTTGTCTTGGAAACATTTTGAATAAAGGTGACTTGATGCTTTGTTATTACACCCAAGAAGTCTTTTACCGCCCCTCCTCCCCTTGAGAGTTTTCTGTATCCACCACTGCTCCAAGACCAAGACTCTAACAAGAAAAAAGGAATTTAGTGTAGATGCAGAAAACAACAATATATAGTGCACTTACAGTTTATTCACTTCCTGGAATTAGTTTTGATTTGTCTGCCTATTCCTTTCCATCCTCTCTCCATTCTCTGCTAACCTCAAAGTGTTTGTGTTTTAACTATTTGCTATAAATATGTTAATTCTGATTTAGTAGAATAATTACAACTTTTAGATTGGAGAAAAAATGTAGTTAGTTGTTTTATAACTTTACAAGTCAAAACTGTTACTCAGACAAGTAAATTGTGAATACTGTAAATGAGTTTTTTTAAATTGTTTTTGCTGGCGACTTTTTACTGGGCAGAAGTTTATTAGTTACCTTCACAAAACGGGACTTCACACAGCATAATTTTCATATGACAATTAATTATAGTGGTGGAGCTGAAGTGATGACTCAGCACATCATGTGATATGGGCCAAAGTAAACAGCAACTAAAATTACAGAGTAGTTTATTTCTCCCCAATGTTAGCAATGAACTATGAAAACCCTGGGTTCTTACAAAACGTATGGTTTTCTAAGGAAAGTCATGTACACCTAAACAGTTTCATCAACAAGTTTACAACATTATTAGATTTAGGACTTGCGGTCTTCAATATTCCATTATCGTCGCTAAACGACTGTGGTTTCGTCTATTCAGCCATTTTCAAGTTTATTATCAGGTATCCCTTCGTCATTTACACAAACGCTTACACATAATTACACAACGATTACATAATTAAAAAAAACACGCTTACACGCCCGTATTGCTTAAAACTATCGACTCGTGAGCGACTACTTACGACGCCGTACCGGTACGCACTGATGGTATGCAAGTTAATCGCAGGGAAGGGGTGATGGGTATCAATAATCAACATGTGTCAATACCGTGTCGTATAACGCGTTAGATTTGAAGTTTATTAACTTGCTACTATATACTGTATTTTACAAACTGTTCTAGCGTGTTCATCAACTTTTCCTTTTTACAATGATGTAATATTTCGAGGGTACCGTCTATGCTGGAGTAACCATGGTCATTCTGGATAATATGTTTCGCAAATTTTGTTTACAATAAGTTTACAACAATTTTCTTGTATTTCAATATCTTGGCGATGTCGTAGAGAAGCCACAACAAAGTGAATATGGTTCGCTATAACAGGGTTCTCCTTCGCATACTGTGTCTGTATTTCATTAAAGATGATAATGGGAATGCTTTTATCTAGGTAAACCAGGTACATTACAGAGAAATCATCTTTCAACCTTTTGGAAGAGATCTGAAAAAGTTTTGTCATGCTAACAATCTGGCTTTTGGTTCCCAGTGGTTTTAGCAAGATGGCGCCACCAGTCACACCACTGTAGCCACTACGACTTTTCTTTAAAGAAAGTTTGGTAGCCACCTGATTTCCCAAGGAACAAACTTTTCATACCCAACTCACTCCCTTATCATTATTTCATCACCTGACATTTATGTGTGGGAAATTATGAAGAAAGCGTCTTTTGAAATTACCTACCGACTACGATATGGAGATTCATGAAGAAATAACTAGATATGTTATAAACATCCAACAGTGCAAAGGTCTTCAACAAGGCTACTAGAGTTGCCTAAAACTGAATGGAGGGCATGTAAAACATGATGTGTGTGTTAAAAACTAAAAATTTTAGCTTCATTTTACTTTGTACTTTATTTATTTGTCTAAAAATAAAACGTTTAAATCTATTACAATTATTTTGAATAGATTATTTTAGATTTTTACACATACTGTATTTAACTGCCTCGTCTTGGACAGGGAATTATTTATGTCACTGAGACTTCCACGGAGGGAAAAACAGGAAATATCAATCGAAGCCTTTCACAGTTTTAAAAAACCAAGAGTCTGAATGAATAGAAATGACGTGTGAATAAGGGTGCTAAGTTTCGCAGAGGCAAAACCAGGACACAAATCCAGCATAGGCGTAACTAGGGGAAAGTTACAACATCCTCCATTGAAAGAAAAAGACAAGTTACTAAACTATATAAATCATATCATAATATTTGCAAATACCTCACAGAATATTTATGAAGTGATTGCAGACTCTTCCAGTTCTTTAAAATCTATTTATGTAAGTTAAAACCTCAACAAATTTCCGAAATTCCCTTTCCCTCAGGGGTTTCCATACCTCCCCAGTTCTCCTATCCCTCATAATTAGAATCTAGTTATGCCTATGAAATCCTGGCCCTACAGTAAAAGAGTAAGAACCAAATTCAAACCAAGTTCCAAATCTTGGTTTTAGTCATGATCAACACCAGTACCGGGTATCACATTTTTAAGTTGTGGTATCATAACAAGATATCTCAGACAAATGCAGGCTCTGTACGAGGTCTTCTAAGAATTTTATGTGCATACTACTTAACTATAATTTTTTTTTTCATTTTCATTTATTGCACAAATTAATACATTTTCTCACACAGAAAACAGGTGCAGTGTCTACAATTCATTAAAAAAAATTATAACTAATGAATACAAAATCTATAACTAATATATACTGGTCATCAAAATATCTTACTAAGTACTAACATTTACATCATAATCTGAAATCTCAGATTGTTATTGGATTTTCAAAATTCTCATTCAAACTATAATATACTTTATCTATAATTCTAAATTTTATTTTGTCCTTAAAACATTCATTCCTCAAATTTTTGAACTCCTGTGGCAGTTTATTATACAATCTTAATGCCATATGGCGTTATTGGAGTATTTTCATATAATTTTAGGTGATGAGAGCGAAATCTTTAATTATTTTTATGTCTTGTACTGTAGCTGTGATTGAATGTCATAGCTTTAGTTTCTATTTTATACTTATTTTTATGAAACCACAATAAAATTTCATATATATAGAGCCCTGACAAAGTAAACAAATTTAATTTCCTTAAAACATGTCTACAACTCATCCTACTACTCAAATTCGTTATCGCTCTTATAATCTTCTTTTGCAACAAGAATATCTTATTAATACAGTAGAACTCCAAATATCCGGACTCCAACTATCCGGATCGCCAATTATCCAGATCAGATTTGAATAAGAACATAGTCAAACGGATGCGAGACTTAGTGGCGCGGAATCGATTTAAGGTAGCAAAACAGCTGACTCTGCCTGGTATGTTAAAAAAAATCATTTATTTTACAGTGATTTAATACTGTTTGTAAATATTACGTAATGTAAACATTGTCATTGATATTGTTTTTTCATAATAAATACCGTAAATGTTCTCTATTATGTTTTGTTTACGTTTTTCTCCTAAAAACTGCATTTTTCGAGAAAAATCCAACTATCCGGATTTTTGATTATCCGGATCGAGTCCGGTCTCAATTAATCCGGATAATTGGAGTTCTACTGTACCGGCTGCATTTCCCCATAGAACAATACCATATCTTAATATTGATTCAATATAAGTGTGATACACCATCTTACAAGTGTCCATCATTACACATTTTCTTAAAATGAAAAAGATATCATTGATCTTATTTTTTTATGGTTAAAGTTTTTATGGCTATTCCAGTTTAATTTTTCATCAATATAAAATACCTAAAAATGTATGAATATTTACAGAGTTTGGTACTTCATCACTAATGAATTATTTTTTTGTTTTAAAGTTAATAATTTCCATTAATAATAAATTAATAATAAAACAAATAATTAAATAAAACCTAAATGCTTAAGTCAAGTTTGGGAGTGAATCACAAAACTCATACTCTACTATGAATTCAAAAAACTTTAAACTCCAATCTCTTGCTTGTGTTCATGTGATCCCTGCTATAAACTATCTACAACATTTTATTTTATTAACTCTTAAAATGCCAGTAAGCAAATTTTAATTAAATTTCACACCCCTCTGGACATGGAACCTGGTATGGGCAATACCTCCTGCACCTCCCTGGCAATGCCACTGCCTACCACCTCTCATCCACAGGTTATACTTGCTACTGTATTTTACAGCTTTGGAAATTTTATTTATTTGCACTTTATGACAAACATTTGTTTCAGTAAAGTCAACAACATTTCATATGCGTATTTACTCTAAAATAGTAACAAATACATAACTTAATCAAGATCAAAGTTGCCCATATATAGGCTTAAATATAATTTTAGAACCTTCTTGATCTGTACTACACAAGTTGATCATACTATAAAGTATTTACATTATTATTTATCTCTTTTAAATGTTCAAAGGCAAAATATTTACCTAGGGCCTGTGGCTATGTATTTTGAAGTTCATTTTAAAATCATGAACCAAAAATACTTCGGAAGGTTCTTTTACATATGGTTGTTTCTCGTACATAATAACAAAATTACAACAATATTCTACTAAGGCAGCAATACTTAATATGTTAAAGATTTCATCAAAATCAGATTAAACTTGTAATAAGAAATAAATATACAAGATGTATTGTAATCCCTGATCTTGTACAGGCTGATTGATATAGGCTATGTGTGCCAAATCTTTACTTTGAAAATATTTGATAAATAAAAAAGTTTAAATTGAAAGCCCCTGGTTCAAACTTCAAAGTTTAAATTTGAAGTGGTTTTACAAATTTCATAAAACCAGCCATTTTTAATATGGCGAACAATCTACAAATTTTTTATGGAAACCACCATTTCTTTTTTTGGCAGTTTTGATTTGACATAATAATTCAAAGACTTCTTTATTTTGGGGTATACTTTTACAAACCCACTGGTTTTTTTGCAAGGGCATTTCATTCTAACCGGCTTCATTTTCAGAACTTGCTGTTGTTAAATCACTTTAAACATTCTAATTATCAATTGATTAAATTATAGGACATATACTTTAATAATACTGTATAAAATTACAATATACTTCTTTATACATTTTATTTTTTGACATAGTTTTGTGTTTTGTGATTTTGTTTCAAGCAATTATAGCTCATTAGTGCTGTTCGTCTTAAAACAAAACAAAAAATTGTTTATTACCAGTGTATTTTGGGCTGTAGGTAAAAAGCTCATAGCTAAATGATTGATAATAAATCTTTCTAAATAAGTAATTATTCTAACAATTTATTTTCCTGGTTTAAAAGTATTTAATAAACATATAAGTAATGGAACTTCAATTCCATTTGTCTTCTAAATATTGCTATTAATATTCACTGTTAATTTATTAATTCAGTTTTTATATATTTTATAAATCTACCTGGAACAATATAAGAATGTTTTTTTTTAAATATTCCTAACACAGACAGTACCTATTATCTCCAACAAATGTTTTCCTACTACATTTTAAAGTAGCTTTATCCTTTTTTTTTTTTGACTGTTGCTTTCAACTGGATGGTCTAGTTAGATAGGTTTCGACAAAAGACTACATATTACAGTAATTATTACCATGTTACCAGCGACTTCCGGAAAAAATCTATTTAGTATTTCGTTTCATGGTACCCAGATCCTAAAACCATAGTCAACTCAAAAGTTTTGTCATATATATATATTTATATAACTTTTATGGATACGACAACTACCGTAATAATTGTGCACAATTTACTTCCAGACTGATCCATAAAATACAGAGTTGAAAAATCTCGTTTGAATTAGTTAATGAGCCAAATCAGACCAAGGAGGTAAAAATAGGAAAGAAATGTTTTTTTTTAAACTGAAAATCACTATTTTTCTCTTGATTTACAAGAGTTTTATTTCTAAGGTTTTGAAAACTCCAGCCATTAGCTCAAGGGATAAAATTATCATTATTTCAAATCAGAAAAAATACATTTTCAAAACAAAACCTAATTTTGAGAAAGTTATAACAAAGAACATGTTGTCAGGATAAGTGTGAGTGCTGTATAATTAAATTTATTTCCACACCTACTTCTGAAGTGCTGAGCAGGTGAGGAGGGTTTGCGTGGCAGTAGGCCTTATTATTCTGATGACCTAGTTTCTACCCTGTTCTACAGCGCGTGTTTCAACTTGGAAGGGGGATTTACAAATTAATTACAGCCGATTGCTTATCGTTGTTTCTGGCTAGGTCAGAATTTTGCACATAATCTAAATGCATTTAATTGTTTATTACTGGTTCGATGTTCGCTGAGGTGAACATTTAAGTTAATAATCAATAATACACATAAAGAAAAGGAGAAGTGGAAATTTACATTTAATGAGTTTTACAATTAAACTGACTAATTGGCTACATGTTTTTTTCTGAAAGAACAGTTATGTCATAAATTAATATTATTGATGATAATAATAATATTCTGGATCTATAAATATGACAATACAATATTATAAATGCTTGAAGTGGTAATAGGCTTTTTCATAAAGTATTTTATAATTTGAATTACCGGTACAGTAATATATAGGCATACGCCAAAAAAAGGATTGATAATACAAGAGCAATAATTAGTATTCTCATATTCCGGATGTATATAAGTAAGGCTATACACAACTGTAAATGTAAGAAGTAGACCTAGACTTTCATAAAGTATTTTATAATTTGAAACTAGTGAAAAATTACAGGCAGATTAATTAGATACCCATCAGAAATAAATCAGGTAAAAAATACTATTTAAAAACAACATACTTTATTTAGGCCTACTGGCCTACCAAACTATGCTGACGGGGATTTTTAACTCGGTAAATGTGTACAACTATAAAGATTATAAAACTGTAAGCCTATTTGTAAAAAAAATTATTTGCGTTAATATATTTAAAGAAAGATCAAAATAGTATCTTTTAATTGGTTTTTATTTCATATTGATTGATCAAACGGTTTAGAAGTTATTAATATTATCCTGAAAACATTAATAATTGAATGTTTATGAAATATGTTATACGAAGATGTACGAATGATTCCGATGCTAAACGAATAGATATTTCTTCTTTAAATTTGTATAAAGGAATATATATATTGATGATAAAAGGTTGTATTTATATACGGTTTATATTTAAAGCAAATATTATAGCGTATTATAGCACACATTAGTTCTATAACTCATACTTAAAAAAAACACATGTTCACAAGAAATTATAATGATTGAAGTTGTAAACATAACCCCAAAGTATAATCTACGTTGGGTTTTGTTTAAGTATTACAGATGGTGAGTGAAATAATCTGTTATATTAAATTGTT
This sequence comes from Philaenus spumarius, assembly GCA_018207615.1. Lineage (NCBI taxonomy): Eukaryota > Metazoa > Arthropoda > Insecta > Hemiptera > Aphrophoridae > Philaenus > Philaenus spumarius. The sequence continues at coordinate 183,124 of JAGFPH010000621.1, read as the reverse complement.
ACTCACGTACTTACGTAGGCCTACATACACACGTACACTCTCTTTTATAAGGTTTGATAATGTAATAATAAAGAATAGGCCGAATAAAAAAGAAAAGAATTATTGTTTTCATATTTTGGATCTATAAGTTTGGCAAAACACAATTATTATAAAGTAAGGAAATCACTGATTTGAAAAAATCCTCCGTTATTGCACTTTTTGTGTAAAGCTTCAGTCACATTTAGGCGGGTTACACACCGGTGTCGCCGACACGATGTCGCTGACATTTCTGATGTCACTAGCATGATGCCAGTGACATGCAAAAGGCGGGTTACACACCGGTGTCGCTGACACCATGTCGCTGACATTACACGGAAGAGAAGGAGTCAGCTTATTTTAGAAAATGTCGTCGTCGGAGGAGGATGCTGTGTTGTTGCTGTTGGTGTTTATTAGATTTATTTATTAGATATTTGAGTGTAGTAATACATATTATACAGTAGCAGCAAGTAAAAACAAAATTTAACTTTACAACAAACCATTTACAACAAACCACTGCAACCTAAATAATATGTAAAAACAAAATAGAAATTGTAAATTGGTTTAATAAGAAGTTGCGTTTCAAAAATATTTCATTTATTTAATTATATGAAGTGTATTTCTTTGAAGTTAGGGCAAAAGGGCTTAAGGGTCTGCTGTAGTGGCGGAAATCTTGGATTTTTATCCCATAAGAGCAATGTTAAATTTCAAACCATTTATTTCGTTTATATTTTATCATAAAATTGTTTGCACAGTCACAATACGCATCGGTTTTGTAATTTAGTTTTTTTTAATGCTTTTGATTTATTATGTATTTGACATTTTGTAAGTACAAAGTTTGAATTTTTTTCCTAACACAATGTAACATTAATAATGAAAAATAATTTGCAAGCCGGATCCGAAATTTTATATAGAATATTCAGTTTTTTTTCAACAGTATCGTTAACAATTTCTGACTTAAGCCCTTTTGGCCTAACTTAAAAGATTTAATATTGGGAAGTAAATATGAAAAGTATTGAGCAATTTCCTAAATAAATACACGTGTTGTAACAATTAATGAATGCAATTTACTTAGAAGTTGTAGGTATGTTTGGTGTAGGTGTTTGTATGCAGTTGTAGGGTTCTGTATGTACATTATCAAAATTCCACCCTTGGCTGTTGGTAAAGTAGTCACTGGTTGTTGTTGGAGTAGCATTTACAGCTACCACGCTGCCATGTTGAATAGGGGTTGGAGAAAATTCCTGTCTCGCCACTGGATGAAATGTTGATTCTGAAAGAGTAGGCCAGTTGTCTCTGGTAAACGAGTTGATGGAAGAAGTACGGCTCGGTGTACGATTTGCTGATTGAGTAGACAAATCATCTTCAATAATTTCAATAATTGAATAATTTCAATGACTTTACGCTTGAAAAGCCTTTTTTTAGCGGGTGAAAAATGTTTTATATCAGGCAGAAGGCTTTGAAAAAAATTAAGGTCTGCTTCACTTCCAACATTTCTTGCGTGACTTTGCATACTTTTTACGTGTTAATTGTGTATCACAATGTAATAAACTATATACCAAATTAATCTTTAGAATGCTCTGCAATGATATATAATATGACTTATTTAAATATTACCTTAGATGCGCAAATTTTGATTTAAAAAATGCTTGTTAAAAGAGTACCCGAGGTACTCTTTGCCAGTCCGGTGGCGCTTTAAAAGAGTAGCCTACCACAGGTAGCCTACTCTTTGCCAGATAGAGGGTTAAGAAAATTAGAATTAGTCTGTTATTAACTATCCGATTTAATAATCTTTACACGGTATTTTAGACCATAATATGTAAAAATTGTTTTGTGTCATGTAAACAAGTTCAATAGGCAGTTACCTGTAACGTTGAATTTTGAAGCCAGCACTTGCCGCCATGCCTTGTCTTGCTAATTACGATTGCTGTAATTCTTCAAATTATAGTTGTACAGCACTGGGAACTCTTCTACTGCTGCAACAAACTCTTTATTCGTTTGTTCATTATCAGAAAGCGGCATTTTGCTATCACGACTCACCTGGAACAAAACAGATTCGTACTTTACAACTGACTAGAAAAACGTTCTGCGCATGCGCGGACCCAAGAGGCAAGAGACATGTCTGTCCAAACACCGACCAGTTGGTTCGCTAGAGACATGTGCTAGTGACACGAGTCGCTGACAACGTGTCCGCGACACCGGTGTGTATAGCCCCATAAGATAACACAGGTTGGTCTTCGAGGGGCATGTCACTAGCACGAAAAATGTCAGCGACACCGGTGTGTAACCCGCCTTAGGCCTAACACAAATTATACCTACTTCTGAAAATTACCAGCCAGTTTTTTCTTTTTCAGATCTTTAGTTTTAGTTTTGAATTAAGGCCTACAAAAACAATAAAGCCTACAACTTTAAAGTAGCTTAATATTGTATTAAACAATACTTCTTGAACTGCGAATCTGCCCACAACACAATCGACTTTTGGAATCCAGGATTTGTTTTACCTTCTACACCATGAAAGGTTCAAATGTCTCAAGACGAACTGTCGTTGACTAGGCCTAAAAGTATTATTTTAAGTATATTTGTAGCTTTTTTACCGCTTGTGTTTGTTTAGCATTTAAAATATATAAATATTTTCAAACTTAAAGTTTGTTTCATAAATAAATACCAATTTCATATGTTGTTGTTTCTAGTTCCCAGCCCCAGGTTAGTTAAACCAATCTTATAGGTTTAATATACATGTTATTAAAAAAAAAGTTTATTAGGTAACCGTTGGTAAAACTTTGACGTCTTTGACATACCAGGAAAATTTAAATCTAATATACCGGTACAGCTTAAAATATCATGCAAAGCAAAAGTTAAAAGATACAAATATATGCTATAAAAACGCAAATACATTATGTATGTAGGCTAAATGTATCAATTTTATGGAGGGTTTTATATACATAAACAAAATTTAAAGGAGTTTAATTACTACAAAACCTAATTGTCGTAAGGTTACCAGAGAAAAATTAATAAATCTGAATCCCGAGATTGACTCCCGGCAATCCCGAAATTGAGAAAGTGGTCCGGGATTAAAACCCCTATTCAAGAGCTACTAGAATTCATGAAAAAACAATACCTCCTGAGGACACACTTTGTTTTATAAAGAAGAGAATCGGTAACATTCGGAGCTGCTTCAGAAGAGAATTTGCCAAAGTACAAGCTTCCAAACCTGATGGTACAAGAACCTCTGATGGTGAAGAAGACTACAATTAATTGAAACTCAAAGGAAAAATTTGATAAACACAGCAATTACAGCTGTGCAACAGAATGAAGATGAATATGATGTAGGCCTACTTGGAAAGTTAGTGGCAGCTTAGTTCCGAAAGATGAAAGGAATTCAGATAATCTACGTAGAGAAACAACTTATCAATGACGTTATGTAGGCCTACAAATGGTGGTTACGATAGCGGTTTGATAGTGTGTAGGGACGCGTCGCACCTGAATTTTGTTGTCCAAACAACTTACGTACCGGGTTGGGGCCCGGTGTGGCCGACCAGTTTCGATAATGTATGGAGAAAGAATCGCCGACCGAACATTTGTGGGTCCCAACTTCAAGAAAACCTTGTATGGTCTGGTTCGTCGGACCGAGTTGGATAGTGTATCAATACTTTCACGATCGCACGATATGCAGGTTGCACGAGTTTCAGTAAATATAAGGCCCAGCGCACACGGTGTGACTGTTTTTACAGCAACTGTTGCAAACCAGTTGCGACTGCAACCAGTTTGCAACTGAAACAAAGCTTCTGTCCGCACACGGTGCAACTGTTTTACAACTACAGTTGCGTTATATTGTGCAATCAGTGGAGTGCAGTGAAGTTATAACACTCAAGTTAAGTCGTTTTTAAGGCCTTCCTTGTTTGTCAAGTGCAATAACAATGTCAGACTCAGACGAAGATGACGTTATTAGTTATTATGATTACCGAAGACAGCGAAGGGTACAGAGAGAGCATTGGGTTCACCCTTATTTGAGCAATAACGTTAGTTCTAGGCTATTTGTAGCAACTAGAGAGCTGTCACAGTCGGATAGGAAATTTAAATCTTTTTACAGAATGACAAAAGACACCTTTTTGGAACTTACAAGACTAGTTGGACCTTCCTTGGAGAAGATGGACACACCTATGAGGGAATGTGTTCCTGCACAGGAAAGAATAATGATCACTCTGAGGTAAGTTTAATAACTCAACTGTATTGTCATTTAAAATTACAGTAGCAAAGGTAATGAAATGATCAATAGATAAAAATCAAATAAAACATGTGTTTAGTTGTAATTAGTATTAAGACTTTGAGAAAATGCCTCATAAAAATTTGCACTATGCATATTATCACCAGCATTGGAGATGTTAGTCGCGTCAATTTCTGAGTCTATTGAATCGGACATAGATGGGGATGTGAGCACTGTCAGAGTTGATGACGACCGTGACTGCTGATGTTGGTCCATGGCTGAAATATCATCAATGACTCTTAAAACCTGCCGTTTGAATAGCTTTATTTGAGAATCACTGAATTCATCCAATTCTGGTAGCAAGCTCAGCATGAACATCTTAATCCCCTGCTGTTTATCAACCTTCTGATTGCTAGTGTCTTCCTTGGTGTTTGACAGCAACTTAGCCTTTTTTGCTTTAAAGTAGTCAGCAACTGATTGATCAGCTAAAGCTGCTGAGGTTTTGTTCTTTTTCTTCTGGATTTGGGAAGTACTCTTTGACGACAAACTTGCAGGTGTTTTTTCAGTTTGGTGTTGAGATGGCTCATCTAAAATTGAGGGAGACATAGATGTAGAATTCTGTGGTTGATTTGTGGATTCAACTTCTAATTCTTCAACTTGGGTTTCAGAACCTTCATTATCACAAGTTGACGGCTGTGTTGTGCCGGGTGGTGTAGGCAAATTTCCCGATGAAGGAGGAACCACTGTTTTCATGAACGGTAGACAAAACTGCATTGCATTTTCCAGATAGTAAGCCTTTTTCTTCCCTCCTGAACCGCTGGGCGAAGGTTTCATTTTCCTCATGAATACTGTGCGTAAATTTCTCCACTTTTCTTTGCAATCTTTCACTGAAAAAAAAAACGAAACAAGAGATGAAAACAATACTTTTATTAGCAAGAACTTATTGATGCAATAAATCAATTCTGGTTTTATCTAACCTATTTTTTTGTTTTGCTTGCAGGTATTTGGGTACTGGTGAAACATTTGTGGCAATTTCCTTATATTTTGCCAGAGGTGATAGCACAGTAAGAAAAATTGTCAAGGAAACTTCAGAAACTATCTGGGACGTCCTGAAGGACATTTACATGCCTGTTCCTACACAAGATAAATTAAAACATACCGCTGATCGTTTTGAGCTGCTATGGAACCTTCCAAACTGCATTGGCGCAATAGATGGTAAGCACATAAGAATTGAAAAGTTTCCGCATACAGGATCTGAAAATTTCAATTACAAGAACTTCCACTCCACCGTGCTTATGGCGTGTTGTGATGCCGATGGGTTTTTCACGATTATTGAGCCAGGTTACGCTGGGCGTAACAGTGATGGAGGGATTTTCAGAGCAAGTTCGATTAAATTCTGGATGAAGCACGGTGATAGTATCCCTCCACCTTCACCTTTGCGGTACGATGATAAAAACATCCCATTTCCATACTACTTCGTTGGAGACGAAGCATTTCCGCTGAGTCGCAACTTGATGAGACCTTTTTCCAGCAAAACCCTCGACAATGTTAAACGGATATTCAATTACAGGTTGAGCAGAGGAAGGAAAACAATAGAATGTGTGTTTGGAATGGCAGCGGAAAAGTTTGCTATGTTGAACGGGCCAATACGATGCCGTGATCCTGTAGCAGTGAATAGTATTGTGAGAGCAGCTTGTATCCTACACAATTTTGTACGTAAGCATGAAGGTACTGACTACAGCCCACAAGACGTATCAGAATGTAACAATCTACCAGAACATCCAAACAATATTGAACCAAGTGACCTTGAGTTACAGGATGGTGCTTCAGCGACTACTTTGAGGAGTTATCTGGCAAACTACTTCCTTTCATCAAATGCAAGTTTACCATGGCAGTGGAAAGTAACAGTGCAACAGTAAAAAAATTTTGACTTGATTCCAAAGACTCTAGATTTGTCATGACAGTTATTGATTTTGCCATTTAAAACTAAATGTATTTTATTACATTCTTACTGTGGTGAATAGTGGTAATAGGGTATAGTGTGGTGAAATATATTTTTCTTCACCCCACGGCTAAGAACGTAACAGTATAGCAAAGTAGTAGTAAATATGAAACAGCCCTCAAGAGTTGGCTGTCATTACCTGTAATGTAGGTAGTGTTTTTGAGGTTATGTTGTTAACACCTCAGTTAGGGCAAAATTAAATTTATAATATTTAATTAATTAAATTAATTGATTAATTTATAAATAAATAAATTATTTATTTATAACATACCTGGCAAACCCAATTCAACAGACACATCTTGCCATGCTTTATCAGTCAAATCTTTCCTTGAATATCCTGGCAGTTTGTAGTTGTACAAAACTTCATGCTTCTCCACTTCTCCAACGAGCTTCAAGTTGAATTCTTGATCATTCATTTTGAGATAAACACTATACAGCCGTCAAAATACCAACAAAATACCACCAAAACACCACAAAACACCCCGTGGTCTCGTGCAACTTAAGTCTGCAACGCAACTGCAACGTCGGGCCCACGGTTGCATGTGACTGGTTTCAAAGATTTTTGGAAATCGCAAACAACCAGTTGCGTCGTGTGCGCCTCCCCACTTCAATACATTGCCGATGTCACAAAACAGTTGCACGCGCAACTGGTTTGCAACGACAGTTGTAAAACAGTCACAACGTGTGCGCTGGGCCTTACGCTTGTCAAGCAATCGTCGAGACTTGTATTATGCGCTTGCGCCAGTGATAAAGTCTAACGGCTTAGATCAGCTGTTCTGAGTTTTCTAATTGTGCTGCAATGTATCGTGTCCGTGCAGTACTGAATGTTTTTATTATTAACAACGCGCGTGTTTTTAATAACTGCACAATAATTAACATTCATATATTGTATTCAATACAGCTGTTAATTTAAAGAAAAATATACGATTGCAATAAAATGCACTATTTAATAAAATGATTTTACAACGGATTTTAAATTTCACAGTTGTAATATTTTATAGTTTTAATTTGAAATGTTATTTATTTTTCAGGCAAACAATACATTTGTATAAGGGTGGTAACAATACAGTGGGGCAGCACTGACACCAATACAAGAGGTGAGTCATTACTAGATTTTCTCTTGTCTAATAACTTACAAATTGTTAATGTAGGCGATACACCGACCTTCTCCAATAAAATCAGGAGTGAGGTCATAGACATTACCTTTTGTACAGAAAATACAGCAAATCTGATTAGGGACTGGCACGTATCAACAGAAGCCTCCCTGTCAGATCACAAGTACATAATGTTTCAACTAGAAACACACAACACAAAAGCACTTTTCAGGGATTCGAGGGCTACCGACTGGGGGTCCTATTCGGATCAGCTGTCGGCGGTACTCGGCTCCATGACGGGGGCGATTGCAACCTTTCCAGACGTGGACCGAGTGGCCTCCTCACTTCAGGAGGCCATAATGGACTGCTATCTGGATAACTGCCCTCTGCGATCTAAAACTGGTAGATCTAATACCAGATGGTGGTCTCCGGACCTTGGTCGCAAAAGGAAACAATTAAGAAGGCTGTTTAACGCCTCCAAGCGGAGCGGTGATTGGAGGGAGTACCATCTAGCTCTCACATCATACAGCAAAGCTATCAGGCAAGCCAAACTTGATTCCTGGAAGGCATTCACCAACAAAGTGAATAGCCAAAAGGAGGCAGCTAGACTGCAACAAGTAATGGCTTCAAAACCTCATAATCCTGTGGGCACCTTAAGGAAGCTGACAGGAGGTTACACTAAAACAGCGGAAGAGACGCTCAAGGTACTACTTGAAACTCACTTCCCTGGATGCATAACTAGTGACACTGCAGACGGTAGTCGGAGTCAAGCTGGGGATAGTTCTTGGCCGAGGGCATCTCGGGCTGATTGGAAACTGGCCAGAAGCATTGTCACTATTTCTAAACTAAAATGGGCGATAAACAAATTCAGCCCATTTAAATCACCTGGCGGAGACGGAATCTATCCGGCATTATTGCAGGAAGGACCAGACTCCCTGATTCAATGGATCTGCAAGCTATCTAGAGCCAGTGTAGCCTATGGCTACATTCCAAAGGCGTGGAGAGCTAGCAGAGTAACATTCATTCCTAAGCGCGGCAGAACAAATTATTCTGATGCCAAAGCTTATCGACCTATCAGCTTATCCTCGTTTCTCTTAAAAACAGTGGAGAGGCTAGTGGAAAGATACTTGAGAAAAGGAGTGCTCTCTGAGGTACCTCTTCATCGAAATCAACACGCCTACCAACCGGGAAAATCCTGTGAAACTGCTCTACACAGTCTGGTGGGCAGAATCGAGGATACCCTGGCAAGGAAGGAAATAGCCCTGTGCGCTTTCTTGGATATAGAAGGCGCATTCGATAATACTTCGTTTGATTCAATAGTGCGGAAACTGCAAGAGCGAGATGTGGACCCGGCCATAACAAGGTGGGTGCACTCAATGCTTCGAAGCAGGCGCATACAAAGCTCCCTACTTGGTGAATTGATTGAGGTCACGGCTACAAGAGGGTGTCCACAGGGAGGAGTTCTTTCACCTCTGCTGTGGAGCTTGGTGGTCGATGGTCTCATTACAGAAATTAGCCAGTCAGGAACATACATCCAAGGCTATGCAGATGACATAGCAATCTTGGTTATTGGTAAAAATGATGACACTGTCTCAGATATCATAAACAGAAATCTGAGATGTGTTAAAACATGGTGTACAAGGGAAGGCCTCAACGTCAATCCCAACAAAACCACTATAGTTCCCT
>JAGFPH010000621.1:162288-172576 GCA_018207615.1 Philaenus spumarius | reverse complement strand
ATCTATAATGGTAAAAAATATATTACACCGTTCCGGGACTTTTCAATGACACTGTATATAATCTATTTTAACAATTTGTTTGTACCCACAGTCAAATTTTGTTTTAATGATCGCGAATGGTGTAATTTTGAAACTCGTTGATTTTATAAATGGGTTCTCGAAGGCTTTACAGGAAATATTTTTATGATTTCTAAAAAAAATAACAAAAAGGAACTAACCCACCCTGCAATTGTAATCCTGTGTACTTATTGATCATTTTTAAATAATTAATAGTGTTGTATTTAATAAAACCACTGTAGTTTTAGTCCTTAAAGTTTTTTTTATAACCCGAGATAAACAAATTTTCTAATTAATCTTGGTGCTTTCAACTATTAAAAAAAAGAAGCTATGTAGCCTATCCTGAAGTTTACCTCGATAAGCTAAGAATATTATAAAAATAAAATCCTTAAACGTTAAGTAATTTTCTTCGTTCGTTCACTTTATCCAAGCACGGGTTTTCGCTTAGTCGGAATGAAACATAAAAGTACTTTATCGAATGCATTTGCACTTAATGACTTTGAGCAAGACAAATAAATATTGATACAAAATAGAAGTTACGTAAACGTAAAGTACTGTGAGCGGAGGGGCTGCCACGCGCGTCCCCAGTGCACGTGCCATGCGCTTAAAGCTGCGCAGTGCACTTGTATTATTATACTGCACTACTGCTGTTGCTGCATTACGGTCAGTCACACAGGCCTAGATGTGAAACCAAATTAGATCGCCTTCCCAGTTTATCGCACGAATGATAAACAAATATAGGCCTATATATATAAATACTTCACTCTTTGTTTGTTTTGTATCAGTTACTTCGTATCAGCTGTTGTTAAATAAATTTGATAGGTTCACACGATGTGTGTGTATTTTGATTGCGTCAGTTCAATAACCCAATTTATGTTATGACATTATTTCAAAAACTTTTTATTAGATTGTATCCAGAAGTTCTCTTGGGTATCTAAAACGTTATGTTATAAAACTACTAAAAATGGTTTACCTATAAAATAAAGGTTGCTTGAATTGATCAACAATAACCAGTGGCGTAACTGTACCCACCCATTATAAAGAAGCTCAACCAACGTTAAATTTTTTTTTAAATTTTATAATAAGTCACTACGTAATTCATAAAACATAAACATAAAACAATAAAATAAAATGTAATACAAATTATAAAACAAATAGCTAGTAATCGTCGAAAGCGGCAGTTTAATTTGTTTTCCGTTCAAAATTTGGAAATTTCTGAAATTTAAAGTGATGCTGTGCTACCATTAATTTTGTTCAGACTTCTTTAAACAGATTACTCAAACATTATAATTTTAATGAAAGAATATGTTTTCAGTGTATTTCCAGGTTCAGGTCTCAATACGCTTCTCTTCGTGCTAGCTCTGATAAAATATATTTTACACAGATGTACAGTTGGCAAGGCCGCCCAGAGACTTTTGTTGGCCCGGGCAAAGTTTGAGTTTGTATCCTCCCTCCCAATCAAGGGTTTTCTGTACTCAAACTTTGCTATTTACACACTATTCACCTGAACATGAAGAAGAGAAACCTGGTGGCCTTTATAGCTTTTCGAAAGATCTATAGTTAGTTTTGGCAATGACAAAATAAAAAATAAAAAAAATTATAATATCACCAATTTAATATTGAAAAGAAGAATTCTTTTAAATCTAAACAATGATATTTAAATTGTCGTTTGATCGATCTTTGAAGAAAATAATAATTCGATGAACCCAACAATTATTTGTGAAATATAGCTTTCTGTGTGTTCGAAATATATTAGTAGATTTGGTTTGCACCTAAGCCTCCAGTTTTGACTCACGCTCTGCTTCGTTCCACTAGCAGCAGACCTTTCGGTTTATGAACTGCTTCGCTTCGCTCTCAGCTTTTAAACTAGGTCGTCGGCCACGTGGATTTGAACCGGGTACTTTTATGGTATTTTACGTTTTGATCGATTTTGGGGAACCAAGCGAGCTGTCAGGTCGTGTAAAAAAAACAAAATGTGCAGAATAATAATATCCCATATTTACTTTTTTCTATAAAACCCTAAAAAAGTTTCATTTTAGTATGAAAAGTCTAAAAAAATAGTTAATTTCAGTCAAAAAACATGTTTCCGGTTGTTGGCTTTTTTTTGTACATTTTCTGTACATGTGTTTGTCACTGAACTCCTAAACGCCAGGACCGATTTTGATGAAATTTTGTGTGTTTTTGAGTGGGTCCCTGGATGGTTTAGATTTACAACTGGACCCGATAGGGGTTGAAACAACCCCTAAAATAGTAAATATTGTTCTTTATACTTACCTTAAAGCTAGAAATATGAAATGTTTACATTTATTTCTTACAAAAAACATATACAAAATAATCCAGTTTTACATTTTGTTACATGCTAAGGGGTGAAAATGTAGTAATAACCTCTAAAACAGTAAATATTCATTGTTATATAGTACTTAAAGCTAGAGAGCTGAAATTTTGTGCGTTTATTTCTTACAAAATACATAGAAAATATAAACCACATTTTGCAATTTAGTGCTTGCTGCTAAGGGTGAACATGTGATAACAGCAACTAAAACAATAAATATTAATTGTTATACTTTCCATTAAGCTAGAGAGTTGAAATTTTGTACATTTATTTCTTACAAGACTCGTTTACAAAATAAACCAGTTTTACATTTTGTCACGTTTTGCTAAGGGGCGAAAACAAAGTAACAACCCCTAAACTGTTAAATACTTAATATTAAAACTGTTGTGATACTTCTGTGAAATATTAATTGTGATATTTTCATTAAATCTAGACATCTTAAATGTGATACATTTATTTCTTAAAAGATACCTATACAAAATAAAGCATTTTTACATTATGTCACTTTTTGCTAAGGGGTGAAAATGCAGTAACAACCTCTAAACAATAAATATTAATTGTTGTACTTTTCTTAAAGCTAGAGAGCTAATATTTTGTACATTCATTTCTTACACATAAAATATAAACCAGTTATTCATTTCGTTACGTGTTGCTAAGGAGACAATTTTTTAAACAACCACTAAACAAATAAATATTCATTTTAATTATTTTTTTTTTTAATTTTAATGATGACATTAAAATTAAAAAAACAAAATTTAATGAATAATTGACCATTAAAACCCTCTGAAAATTTCATTGTCCTTATAATAATAATACCATAGTAGTTGTTTGACATTATTACCGCTAACATGATCCATTGTCCATGCGGTGCTCTAAACATGACGGCGCCCTCGATGGACAATGGGAAATGTACGAAAGGTTTTCCAAAAGAGTATATAAACGATAGGCCTACTATCACTAATATCGATGGTTATCCACTGTATCGTCGTAGAGATACCGACAATGGTGGCCAATCATATCAATTGTGCATGTCAAATGGTGGAACAGTTGATAGTGTCAATAATATATTCGCCATTGCTGTGCAAAACCTAGAAAGCACACATAAACCTTGAGTTCTGCAGTTCGGTGAAGTCCATCAAATATATTTGCAAATACGTCCATAAGGGCAGCGATATGGCTGTATTTGCTGTTCAAAATATAAATGATATTGACGAAATAACACGTTATCAAATTGGCCGATACATTAGCAGCAATGAAGCAGTTTGACGCATTTTGAGTTTTCCTATAGACACGACAGATACCCTGCTGTTATACATTTGGCCGTGCATCTTGAAAGTGGACATCGTGTTTACTTCACTCAAGAGACTGCTCTACAACAAGGCATAACTGCCCCAATTACCATAGTACTGAGTTTTCGAACTATGCAACCGACCAGATATTTTCGGTCAATTCGCAAAGACATTAATGTATACTGATATGCCACGATTTTTCACATGGAACAAACAGTCAAAAAAAGTGGGATCCACGAAAGCGAGGAGTTTCAATTCAAGGAAATACATTAGGCTGATTATACACAGTTCATCAACGTGAATGCTTCTTCTTGCGTTTGTTGTTGGTTAACTTTCTTGGACCAACGTCCCTCCAATAGTTACGAACAGTCAATGGTATTTTGTACAAGTACCACGATGCGTGACGCGAATTGCATTTGCTGGAAGATGACAAACATTGGAATCTCACACTTGCAGATGCAGTACTGAGTTCCTCTCCTCATCAAATTTGCCAATTATTCGCCATATTGTTGACTATATGTTTTCCGTCTCAAGATTCTGTTATCTGGGACAAATATAAAAATTCCATGAGCGAAGACATTCTACATCGCATTCGGACCACAGATCAAGATCCCAATATCGATTTTTCACCGGAAATATATAACGAGGCATTAATAAAGATTGGCAACGTGAACGAACTATTGTGGCCGCAAAATATATATATATATATTAACACTATCAATTTCAAAACACAACAGTCTTTGCCTGGCAATGAAATATTGTTCGAACTGATAGAAACTGTTGTCAGTCCTGTTGAATTCACTGGATTTACCGGGAATGCCACCACGTAACTTACGATTAAAAATTGGTTCACCAATCATTTTGCTTAGGAATTTAAATGCACCAAAACTATGCAATGGCACTCGATTGGTCATAACAAAAATCATGTTCAATGTTCTTGAAGCTACCACTTTGAACGGTAAGTTTCAAGGTGAAGTTGTTCTCCTGCCACGGATCCCAATGATTCCTGCAGACGCCTGCAATTTCCAATTATTCCCTTGGCATTCGCAATGACTATAAATAAGTCACAAGGCCAAACAATTTCCATTTGTTTTTTGGATCTAGAAAACCCGTGTTTCTCACATGGCCAATTTGATGTTGCGTGTGTTCTCGTATTGGCAAACCATCAAGTTTGTTCATTTATGGATGTTCACCTCAAGGATTGACGAAAAACATTGTTCATCAACTCGCATTAAGATAGAAACTAACCACTTTTTATTTCTTTTAGTTTCAATATACAACATTTATTTCAAAACTTTACTTTTTTACAATTATATTAATAAAAGTACAACTGTCATGGAAATGATTTGAGTTTTTCCTTTATTAGCTATTATTTAATATAAATGCAAATTATCGAAATTTGCATAATATGTTATTGATAGAGTGTAACAATCCTCTGTTACTCGCAGTCCATCTTCGCAGTATGGTTCGGTGGATCCACAGCGTAGAATCGTCCATTTTCATGATCTCCCACATCTCCAGTAGGCCTACCCTGTAAAACAATTATGAGCTCATGGACCGACTGCACACGCAGTCTTCTCCACACAGCTAATACATATGAAAAAACATGACTGTCAAACTTTTACTCACATACAACAACAACAATATGTTTTTTGCAATCACATTATTATAATTACAACCAATCTCACGAAAAGTACTTCTCTTCCGCGAAATGTGCCAATGACAAGCACGAAATATCGTCCGTCCGTGACACAAGAATTGAACGCGAAGTATAACGGGAAATTGCACTCAATTTTGAATTTTGCTTTGGACAACAACAAATCGCACAATGACAAAAAGAAAATATTGAAATGTCAAACTTAATCTTAAATTTTACTTAGTATATTGTTTATTGAAAATTCAAATATAGAAAACAAATTTGTTGAACCAGCTAATAGCCGTCAACAAACTTTCGGGCAGGGCAACGTCTGTCGGGTCCGCTAGTACTGTATGTATAATGTTTAATGACACCCCAAAAAGTGTTCTAGGGACCATGATCGGTGCTCATTTACTACTCCCGACCTTAGGTCTCACCATAAGGGACACTGCAATAGCTCATCTTTCCTATCGGCATTTGGTAGTCTAATAATGGCATAACAAAATAACTTTGTGATAACATTATGTTAAAATGTTTTAATTTTGATATAACACTGAACTTAAAATCAAGAACAGTGAAAACAAACACTGTAATTAAAAACAGTAAATACAACACTTTTCTCTATCCTAATTGCAGCAAAGTCATTAATCTTTTCAAAAGCAGCCTATATGCGACTTCATGCTCGATACTTAAATAACATTTAAGGTGATTGAGTCTTTAGTTGTGGTTGACTGTAAGCACTTTTTGATCAATGAGAGCTCCCCCACCAGATATTACAGTTATTTTGAGAAGACAAAGAGCCGTACAGACAAACCCGAGGAAAGACAAACTTCAATCTTTTTTTTAAAATCATTATTAGAAGTTCGGAAGTTCTGGGACTGATAAATTATGACTAGGCCTACTTACACAAAATTTGTCATTTTTCATATTTTGTAAAAACATCGCCTTTTTTGTAAATCTGAAGGAAAAGCAAACGCAAGTTCGTCAGCTTGTTTTTGTTTTGATGCGAATAAAGCTGCGTACAGTCACATTTAGGTGTATTGTGTAGTAACTCGTAATTTCGATTTCTATGATACATAGGCTGATCTAAATAAACAACTCCGGTACTGAATGTTGAACAAATTTTAGTTTTCTAATGTTTGATTTCCTAACTAATCAACATTTTTTTTCCAATTTTAATTTAGTTTTACTTTGTTACCTTGTTTATTGTTGTTGTTTGTTTTACCTTTAGAATAGTGGTCTCCTTTAGAATAGAGTTTTTTGTGGCCCGGGTCAATCTGCCCTCTTTGACCCCCTTTTTTTGGGCATCCCTGATGCTAACTGGAGTAAGAAAAGTTGAACGCTTTTGGCTCAAAACCAACTGTCCAGAATTGCCAAGTTGAAAGACTGATCTACAGGAAGGGGATCACTATCTTACCACCTCGTGTCCATCGTTTGACTTAGCAACACTTCTCAGTCGTAGAAAACTGTCGTGCTGCGTATAATGTTGTGTATAATTTAAAGATTTTAGCCTTAACACCTCTTTGGCTGCCTTGCAGGAAATATGATCTTTCCTCGGTGGTACTAGCATAGGTTCGTATTCACTTATTATTCTTTTCTCGTACTTCCATTAGTCATCGATTTGACGGCGGCGCCTCGCTCGGATGATGGTGCGCAACTTCTCTAGTCGAAGTGAATTCCTTATACTAGTTATACTCCCTTAGTAGCGTTCGGATGTCAGTATGTCCAAAACCTTGTTTTACATTTTAATTCCTTTGCCACTTCATCACTATTACCACAAACAAGAACTAAATACATTTTAAGTTAATCGTGTGATGCAACGACTGTAATGGGTTTCATGTAATCTAACCTTCTATCTAATATTTAATAAAAATCTTAATAAGACTTTTTGTCTGTTTATATGTACGATGGTGCACACTAATCTCCACAAGTGGTGAACTAATTTGGATATGGTTTCAGTGATGTATTAACGTAAGCTTGGGATAATATTTAGTGTTTGTTTCATTTAAATCGGTTTACAAATAAAACATATTTTTCAATTTTAAAGTGCGTCTGGAGTTCGTGTGTTTTACTAACGGCGCTGTGTATGCAAAACCAAACTAACAGTATGTATCAACATTGCATAGACGCGCCTGGAAGTCAACGGCACAAAATTGTAGCAGAACATCGTGGAAGATACAATGTCTCCTTACAGATGTATATTGTACGTCAAAAACAACTAAAAGAAGAAACTAAAAAGAGATTTGCTATCTTTTTTACTAATACAAACTCTTTTCTTCCATTAGCGTTATTTTAGTAAAGCTAGTGTTAAATAATTTTATGCAAGAACAATTTAATTTAAGAATTGCTGATAATAAACAATAATATTCGGCCGCAACTGAAAATAACATCAATCGCAAGACTGCTCATTGCTCCAGTGGTGGAACTACGCAAGCGCCAACCGCACAACATTATTTGTTCACTGTAGCCGCAGGGTTAAAATCCCGCCAAATTGTATCCTCTAGGTACATCTAGGTCAGTAGTGTTCCTGGGGTAAATGGTGCCCAGGGCAAGATCTGGAGTGTGCTCTCAAAGAAAAAAACGGTAATTATTAACTAAAAGTTACGGGTTAAAAATACACAAATTAAATCAAAGATGTTTTTTACCAAGTTTCAATTGTTTTTACATTCAATTGCATCAATTTTTTTCATTATGAATGCACTTTGTTACAATTTACTTATTCTATTTATAAAACCAAAGTAAACTTTTCCAATAGTTGTAGAAATCTATCAGTACAGTATATTTATTACTGTATATTCATACTAATTATGACTTGTAAAAACTTTAGAAATCAAATTATAAAATTAGATTCAAATTTTACATAAGTCAACAGAACCTTCTGCATTTTTACTCTACATCATAAACGTAACGAGGACGACCGTATGTAGGGGGTTACAATAACGGAGGGGGGGGGGCGGTGCATGGAAAATTTGTTAAAATTAAGATGCAAAATAACACTTTTAGGCTTCCCAAAAGTACTTTAAAATTATATAGGTATGTATACTTTTCCACTTCTAATAATTGTGATTCAGGCCTATTTTAGAATAATTTAGAATACCAACCATGACTCATCCCCCGCCAAATCTTTCCGTACGCTGCCTCTAACCCCATAGGCCTCGAACACACACGACGTTTCTTTGTCGGCTGCGGATTGTCATAAAATTTAAAGTGTGCACGCGGTAAAATTTCCGACGCCGCGCCGTATAAAATTCTTATTGGGATTAATTAAACTCTACTTCATTAATCACGAAGTGTGCTATGTAATATATTATTTCTTTTAATGTTTTACTAACATGAACAGAGAGCAACTCTCGCTTTATTGTTTTTCCATCGCCGATTGAAAAGGAAGCAAAAAAATATGCATATTTGGGTTCATCCAATCAATAAATAAAAGAAGAAACGATTTTGGAGCATTCTACACTGTGTTTCCTGATTTGAGGAGCTAGAAGAAACATTATTCAGTTATTTAAGAAAGTCGGTTTCTACGCGGCTGAAGGATAGTATTCTACGAAAAAAAATACTAAAATAAGGAAAGGTGGCGTTCATTTGGTCACGTTTGCCACTGTTTCGGCGGAGACGGTGAAAAATCCGTCGATTGTAGTGGCAGTGAGCGGCTTCACAGCTACCGTCAGCGGTAAATAAACAGATTGTTTATTTTTCCGACCAATATGTATGCTCCAATAGTCCATCACGCCACTGTTGATATGACGGCGAAGGCAAATAATCCGTTTCGGACAAACTCCGTGTGCTGCCTCTAGATACTATACTTTAATACACTACTCTGTATCTATATAAAATAAAGTGCCAGTGCAGAATTCGACCAAATATAATGTCAGAAATATATTGATAATTTATTGTAGCTTGACATTTGCATAGCAGTTGAAAACAAGTTACTCTTTGAGCGTATTTTAATGTAAACAAAGTGCGAAATATTTTTTACAATGGGGGGTGGGGTATAACCCCCCCTGGTTACGCCTGTGCTCTACATTAAACTTGAACTGAGCTTATTTATAGTCTGTCCGCTCGGCCGTGATACCTGACTTCTCGGAACTCAACGCCCCTCCACTAGTTTGCCACCGGCAAGCCCGGCTAGCGGGTAGGGAGGGGGCGTTGAGTTCCGAGAAGTCAGGTATCACCAAGGTCTCTAGAAAGGAAAGGTTACCTCATAGTCATGTAAACAAACTCAAACCCCTCGACCCGTTCCCTGTCCAGTGACGTCATCCATAGTATAAAAACACCGCGCTACCATGAAAGATGTATGTTTCGTCGTACAAATCACCTCATTTTTTTAAAAATAGATGTATTAAACTATTTTTGGGGTTGCAGTTTTTTTAAATGATACTTAAGTTACACATTTCAACATTTGTAATTGTAAGAATATATCTTAACCTTTTCAAAAACATTATGTTTATGTCATTAATTTGCAATTTACAATAATAACAAAAGTATAATCATACAAAATTTAATTTATATTTTTACTAACTAAAATTTAAAATAAAAAGCTATCTTGGTAATACATTTTAAATCATATAACTAAAAAGCAGTCATTAAAATTGTATTTAATATTTTTTACAGAATAAAAAAGAAAAAAATGCAATCACGATAATACATTTTAATCTATATATATAAAAGCCAAAACCCACTGACTCACTCATCACGATTTCTCAAAAACTACCAAACAGATTTGAATGAAATTTGGTATGTAGCTTCCTCTAGGGCCATAGGTGCTCACTAAGAAAGGGTTTGAAAAAATTCGAAATTTTAGGGGGGTTTGGGGGATCAAAGTTATTAAAAAACGACTTCTTCAAAACTATTGAAAGGATTGGAATGAAATTTGGTATGTAGCTTCTTCCAATGTCATAGGTGATCACCAAGAAAGGGTTTGAACAAATTTGAAATTTTAGGGGGGTTTGGGGGGATCAAAGTTATTAAAAA
>JAGFPH010000621.1:141038-160798 GCA_018207615.1 Philaenus spumarius | reverse complement strand
ATCGAATAGTTTTCTCTCTAGCTAATAATAATAATATTTATTAGTTACTCTCCTACTTTAATATCACCTCTCCTACCCCTTCCTACAAATATGAAGTCACAGTGAATCTGTTAAATAATTTAAATATGTTTGTGAGAAAGTATGTGCCAGTTCCTGGTACCGTTTTATGTTTTTGAGGTTATAATGCATTTTAATGTAGGTTGTGCACTTAGTTGATACTATGGCAACGAATAATAATATTTATATTCCATCGGTTTATTACATACGGTAGTGTAACCATCCACTAACAGTTTGTCTGCAGTCCGCGGGCTGCAGGCCTAACTGAAGAATTTTAACTGTCACAGGCCACACACTATTCAGTTCTAATGACAGACTTGATCTGCAGATAATGAACTGACATATTAAAAACTGAAGGCAAACTATACACTCACCATACATTAACAGTTTTGTCAACAGAAATAAAAGTAAATCTGTCACAAAACTTTCAACTAGCCTAAATATTTCGTCTGCAGATCAGATCTTAAGATATTTTCCCACACACACAGACAAATTACAGTCCATCTAATCTGCAGGTTTCAGCCTGTCCGAGAACTGTGTGTGTGAGGCGAGATTTATCTTCAGGTAATTGGCCTGCACTCCGCGGACTGCAGATAAACTGTGTAGTGAATGGTTACACATAGTTAGAAACTAGCTTCATTTTTAATCCCTGCTGTTATTGTAAGGGTACAAATATACAGGCAGCGACGCGTCGCGATTTGATGCGACGCGATGCGACTAGACGCGACATCCAAATACATAGATGGCGATGCGATGCGGAGCGACTTGTTTTTGTTTCTTGAGCTAATAACTTTGTAAATTTTACATCTATCATTTTTTTACTGGCATATATAAATTCTTTGAACCTTTCTCTACAAAAAAAGCCTTGGAATAGTTTTGAATTGGGGTTCATTTATTATATCTGGCGAATTTTTGAAAAAATGCTTTCAAACGCCAGAAAATCCATTTTCATTAAGTAAAACTAAGCTTACTTGTACTTGATAGAGCAGCAGCTACTTCAGTACACATCTTGTCTACAACTCCTCTGTTCCTGTGATGTATGTGTTTTGATTCCCAAATCGGTTGTCTTGAAAACACATCATTAATTAACAACTCACCATCCAATTCGGCTACTGAACACACACTGCTATCGCTTCTAGTCGCTTGAAAAATCAAACTGATTTGTTTCAGAGCTTGTCGCGTCTCTTCGCGTCGCGCCCTGTGTGTTTTATGCCATATGTTAATACATGTTTGATAGTATCGCGTCGCGCCGCGTCGCATCGCATACTACTCCTTTTGTATTTGTACCCTAATCTATAAATTAATTTAAGGTCCAAATTAATCTATACACTCGCGAAGCTCCAATACACCTATGACAGCGATTTAAGCATCCAGTAGCACAAACTCTGCTAACGAATATCGGCCAATTTTACAGTGTAACCTCAGTGTAAGGAAGCTCGAGGGGTTTTGAAAAAAATCTTTATATCAAGTGAGTTGTTATATTGTGGTTTACACTCATGTGGGGTTGGGAAAGGGCTCGCAACGGTTCATGTCGAGACACGTTTGTTTGAGGAATTTAATGTCGGGTTGAATTAGTTAATTAAACTGGTTACTGTTGTAAACATTCGTTATACAAAATTGTAAATAGTATTTTCTGAGAGGATTTAATTCGTTACATGCACTATTCGTTGTGTAGAGGTAGGCTATATTTTTCACCGAGTGCTATGGCCAGTTCAAGGGGATTTAAAAAACTTCGTTACATCAGAAGATTCGGTACGATTTTAAGTATACAATCTTAAAATAGAATTTAGTTTGGACTAGAAAGGTTAATTTGAGGCAATGTTTTGGATGCTTTGCCAAATATACATTTCTCAGATGCCTCTTTATTATTATATTAAACTAAAACAGGTGTAGGTAAATTATTGTGTAGAATCTAATAGTAAGTTATTCATATTTATTTACACTTGATATTTTTTGAAAAAATCTATTATTTAAAAGACGAATCAGATAATATGCAAAATCTAAAAAATGTTTAGTATAAGACGCAATAACTACTCTGGCTAGACACCGTTTTTAGACTGCCTACTCTTTACGCAGAGTCAAAACACTACCCATACGACGGCATTACTTGGCGCCTGTTTGTGAAATCGTTCTTGAAACTTTACAGCAGCTCACATTCAACTAGGACCACCGGAACTACCTGTTCCTTATGAGTGAAAATTATGTTCTACGTTAAAAACTTTCTCTGGAGTGGAAAGAGCGTTAAATAACTTCAAACAAGAAAGTAATAATAAACGGTATCAGGAAACTGACACATACTTTCTCCCTCATTATAGGAACTTAATTTTTTATTTTTAAGAGTAATTTTCCCATAAAAACCCTTAAAATAACGGAAAAACCAACTTTTCTCAAAAACGGCTCGAACGATTTTGATCAAAATTTTACAGTTTATAGTACTTTAGGTCCCTAATAAACTATAAAATTTTAATCAAAATCGTTAGAGCCGTTTTTGTGAAAAGTTGATTTTTCCGTTATTTTAAGGGTTTTTATGGGAAAATTACCCTTAAAAATAAAAAATTCACAAAAATGAAAAAAACGCCTGGAGATACCGTGGATTTGTACCTCCATACCAAATTTTATCAAAATCAGACGACTGGTTTAGGCTCCAGGTCTGATAACATCCACACAGACACACAGACACACAGACACACAGACACACAGACACACACACAGACATCACTCCGAAAACCACTTTTTTAGGTTCAGGGGGACCCAAAACGGATATTTCCACCAAAAACTCAAACTCGAAAATTTTGACGAATACAATACTTTCTCCATATACTATGGTATAGGGGGAGAAAGTAAAAAGCAAATGACCTCGCAACAGTCAACAATGTAATCAGCTCTTGTTCTAATTTCAGTGTTCTTGATTTCGGCGTATACCGTAATAGTGCAAATGCATTATAAACTCTTAGTTCTAGCTAAAGTGTCGCTAAGAATGAAGACTCTATGTTGCAACGCGTTTGAGCAATAAATGTACTAAATTTGTGTGAAACTTTGTTATTTATTATTATTGGAATCAAATACGGTTCGAGTATGAAAGACCTTGCATAAATTTTATAAATGGAATTATAATCGCACATGTTCAAATAAATTCAATGGAACTGTCTTAAAAAAGAGTAATTCAAATCCCTCGTCTCCAATCAATCTCTTCGCTCTTCCTATCAGTGAATTATTAATCTCTAGCGAATATCTGATCTCTATTTAATTATAATGATTTATGTTATTTCAGTAGTAGTATCACTGTTATACATTACTAGCTGGCCCGTACGGCGTTGCCCGTGGTGGTTGGTATTTTCAGTCTTTTTAACGTAATTGTATTCTTTTTGAGTGTTCAGTCAGTGAGTGGTATTTGGCTTTTATATATATATATAATATAGATCTTAAATAATAAAAGCACTATTGTCATAATAATAAAAGATCTGAAATTATGATTTTAGTAACTTTGATCTCCCCAAACCCCCCTAAAATTTAGAATTTTTTGAAACCCTTTCTTAGCGAGTGCCTATGGCCCTAGAGGAAGCTACATACCAAATTTCATTCCAATCTGTTCGGTAATTTTGGAGAAATCGTGATTTAGTAATTTTTAACCCCCAAACCCCCCTGAAATTTCCAATTTTTTAAAACCATTTTTTAGTGAACACTTATGGCCCTAGAGGAAGCTACATACCAAATTTCATTCCAATCCATTATGTAGTTTTGAAGAAATCGTGATTTCATAACTTTGATCCCCCAAAACCCGCCCTAAAATTTCGAATTTTTTGAAACCCTTCCTATGGCCCTAGAGGAAGCTACATACCAAATTCCATTTCAATCCGTTCGGTAGTTTTTGAGAAATCGTGATGAGTGAGTCAGTGAGTGGTATTTCGCTTTTATATATTATATAGATTACCCCGAAGTTATTATTTTTTTAAATATTTTGCTGAAACTAAAGATAGGCCTGTTCTTAGTTAGAAATACGTTCTTTTGAAAATAATTTAATAAAGTTATATATATTAAATGAAAATGGATCGTATTCGCTAATTTGAAACAATGTAAATAACATTTTTTTTTTAAATTAGAGTAATTACACTGTGTTTCCTTTTTGCATTTTTTTTTATCAATAAACATAACGTTTTAAAATAGGTTCATTCTTTTTTAAATATCCTGTACATTTTAGTTCTTTACAGTATGCAACAGAAGGTACGCATGTGAGCAAACTGAAACCTATCTATTTCGCATATACAGAAAATGTATGTTTTCTAATCTCAGTTACCCAAAAGGCACACCCAAAAGGTGTGGTGATTTAAAAATAATTTCCAAAATTAAATATAGGTCAATTTATGTTACATTATTTTAAAGGTCTATAAAATTTAACATTTACAATACAAATTTGATTTAGGCTACTTGTTCTTAGATGACAACCTTAAACCGTAAATATTTGTGTATGTTTACTTACTTTCATTACCTAAATGGTTTTAAAACTTTACAACGCATTGCTAATCATAAAC
This sequence comes from Philaenus spumarius, assembly GCA_018207615.1. Taxonomy (NCBI): domain Eukaryota; kingdom Metazoa; phylum Arthropoda; class Insecta; order Hemiptera; family Aphrophoridae; genus Philaenus; species Philaenus spumarius. The sequence continues at coordinate 156,212 of JAGFPH010000621.1, read as the reverse complement.
ACTTTAAAAAAATGTCAAATTTAGCTACTTCTACAAAAGTTACCAAAAATAAAAAGTAGAATTTGAGAAAATGAAATGAAAAGTCCCAATTTTTTTTTACTTCAATCTGCAATGTAGGTCAAATGTAGGTCAAGTACCTTTTTTTATCAAATTAAAAGTATTTTAATGCTGGACACTTTTTTGTATTTAAAATTCGAAGATATCTCCAACCACTTAAAATGGCGGCAGAAAATCTGTGTTATTATATTTTGTATTCCAATATTTGTTTATAATTGGAGAGCATGGAAAAACATATATATTAGTTATTATATTTTTGCAAATTAAAAGTTTTGACCCTCAATAACTTTAAAAACCTTTGACCTACTTATACCTTATATTTATACCTAATTGCTTTTGGACGTGAAGAATTATATTTTTATTACAATAGTTTTATTTTGTTTTAATAAACAATAATTTGTACGGGATTAGTGTAACCTAAAGCTTTTTTACAGCACTTTGTGTAATCCTTCCTTACAGCACTCGTGGTAAACCTTCTCCTAGTGCTGTAAAGAAACTTCTTAAAAACGTAAATATTAATTGCAAAGTTACAGCATCAATAAAATGCAGCATAACTATAATTATAAAGTATACAACTTAAGATTGAAAAATATTTATTTTCCTTCTTATTACAAACGGGCGCTCTCGAATTGAGTGTAATTGCCTAAACTTTCGAGCACATTATTTAACCGATGAGGCACAAAACTGAGTGTTAGGGTCAGGGCATGCCTGTAAACCTACAGTTTTAGCATGTATACTGTGTACTAAACAAATAATACATATATGGTATATTTTAAACCAACATTTGTTCGTTCAATTCTTTAATTTTTAACTAAAGTTTATTGCACAACCTTTTGTTAAATAAGAAGCTCCAAATAAAATAAAGAAGCTTTTGTTAAATAAATTAAGAAGTAGTGCCAAATTTCAAAGATGTTCGACAGTAACTCTATCCACTGGGCGCTTTATTTAGTCAAAATCACAGCTGTTTTTTCCTGTCCATTTGGTGAAGGTCTCACCAGCTTGTCTTCTTCTTAAAAAGCAAAAATCTCTTTATAGAAAACCGGCCATGGTATCTGACTTGTGGCACAAATTCTGAAACATTCAAAATGTCTAAAGAAAATGTAAAGTCGTTTAAAAAAAGCTATTTGTCCATAAATAACTCAGCTAATTAAGATGTTAAGTGTTGGTACACTAATCAGCTGTTTACTCTAACCAGTAAGCTGTCGTGTTTTCTATTTGATTTTATTCTTTGGCATGAGTATCACAGATTTTTTATATTAAGATTCTGTTTTTAAATCGTAAATTTCAAAGAAAACTAATTATTGAGAGTGGTATTTTATTTAAGTATTTAAAAAGAACAAACTAAGTTATTTGGTGAACACAAAGTTTACATACACAGAATTAAGGGAAGACAGCAGTCCCTATCTCGTCCATGTTAAAACAGCCATTTTTAGGTACACATAACTTTTCTAAATATTAACCTATCAACTTGAATTTTTTTACCTAATTTTATACATCATTATCTACAATAATAGGAAGCAAAAGGTTTTTTTGCAAAAATAGGTTTTATGTACAACTTTTAAAATTTTATAAAATATTGTGTAATTTTTTAACACTCAATATTTTTTAAATCAGAAAGTTTTTACTGTCATGGAAATTTCCTATTATTATTTTTTAGATGATCAGAAACACACAAAAATGTTTTTACGAAAATCGGTTCATATTTGTGGAAATAAAGTGTACCTAAGTTTAAAAAACCCTAACTTTCGGAAAACAAGAAAAGAAGTCAAAACCATGTAAAATACTATTGTTTTCCGTACTTGAAATCGACTATGCTTTTTTAGTATGAATTTGTAGCCAAATGTATAAAATTTCTTTTTCCTGTTTTTTTTTTTTTAGTAAATATATACTGTATATACATACATAAATACCTTAATAAAATTATGCAAAACAGCCCCAGCCGGAGACCAGATATCTAGTCATATCCCGTCAGCTTGGAAGCGAGCCAACCACTGTTTGCTTTACTTCCGCCCTCCTACCACAGATATGATTAGATATCTGGTCTCCCTAGACTAGATTCGAACCCAGCACCTTCTGATCAGGAAGACGCAACGTTATACACTAGGCTAAGGCTTGATTAAAGAAAACTGACAAATTAACAATACTTCAGTTGCTTTACTATCGGTATAAATATTACGTGTAAAGTAAAAGATAGTTTATCAGCACCATCTAGGAGCGGTTATAACAAGTTTGCTCGGTTCTTATTAGGTTAGTCTGTATAGATTGTATTCGTGAGAAGTTTATAATAATTACTTAGCTCGGTTCTAAGTTAGTCTGTATAAAACTATACTCACAAACGTGTATGTGAGAGATTTACAGAAATAAGAGAAAAATAATAGTATACATTAATGCAAGATATAGTAATAAAGAGATATTTAAGTAAAATAACTCTCAATTAAGAAAATAAAAATGTTGCTCATAATTGTAAAATATAGGGAGCTGCTTTCATTTTAATACGCAGCGAAAAGGTTAAAAAAACCAGCTCCATAGGAGGGTTATTCTCTTTCCACATCTTCCAGTCTTCTTTTAGCAGTTATCTTTGTCTTACTGTTTTTTTCATTCAATCCGTTTAGCCAACACAAACACCTAAATCAAGTTTCTAACAACACATTATATAAAAACTAACATAGGAATGGCTAACAAAACTGAGCCTTGAGAAAACTAAACCTAGGTGTAATGGTTTATAAAAATTACTGTAAAACATTAACATTGTTTTTTTTCTCCATATTATTTAGTATCTATGTGTTCAGAAAAACCTGCTCTACAAAATACAATTGTAAAAAAATATATTTTTTTCTGATTTTCAAGTGCTGTGTTACTTAAACCTGAAATGTCTGTCACTGTTATATATTTTGTTTGCATCTGAATGTTCTTCATTGCCTACGCAAAAAAAAACAAGTGCGTAGACATTAACTTCCGTGTTGAATTAACAAAATCATAAAAACAGTCTCTTTAAACAGTTTTCAGCTCCTTCTTTTCTATAGGCAAATGCGAGATATTTTTTTTGCCCAAAGAAAACTGTCTAGAGTTATAGGCGGTCACAGCATTTCGGAGAATCTACCAATCTACCGCCCTTCAAGGGAATACTAAGGCAGATTTGGCTGCTAAGGAAGCCACGCTCCTCCAATCGTGGAGTGTGTAATGTAGTCCGACTTTGTGCCAATTTTGAAGCAAGTCTTATTTAGGCATTGGGAAGAAGAGAGGGTAGCGGTACAAAATAATAAACCCTGAGAGACTAAAGATACAGTTAGTCGATGGATATCTTCAAACCGCAGAAGCCATCGTGAGAAGTGGTGGTTTATCATCTACGCATCGACCATTCCAAGCTAACCGGGCTTGGGGACTCGCCACTTTGTCAATAGGCCTACTTTTAAACATTTATTCCCATCAAGCACCTTCTTTTAAAGTGTGAAAAATGCAAGCATGCCCTAAGAGGTTTCGCCTACCGAATTGCATTCAGACGATGCTGGGTCCATTTTTACGGTGTTAACGTTTCTGCATTGTTTGAATCTGATTGGTAATATTTAGAGATACTAAACTTGTTCTCTCTAGATTATCTATTGTATTTTGTTAACTAGTTTGTTGTGAATTAACCGTTGAACTTTTGCGAATATGTTTGTTTGTGTGTTCCAATTGTTTAATGTGTGAGCATTAACTGAATGCTCGTGTTTTCCAGTGTTACCGTTCATGGGTTTCACCTGAAATAATAAATATAAATGTTCACATAAAATGTAAAGGTTCCTTTAATTAATGTCCGTAATGAGCTGCAGCTCCATTTTGCTATAAAATGGCAATTGATGTCATACCAATCTGTCGAAGATAAGGAACATATAATCTTGAATCACGTTGAGCTGTTCACACTTCTTCAAAAGTATGGTCCTATCAGTGTTTTGACATCGCTGTCCATAACACGATGGAATATCTTTAGCACTACATGGCACAAAATATTTATTTTTGGAATACCAAACGTTAGAACTCTTCCATTCATAGTAAATATATTTTGTAATTCTGATTAAAATAACATTAGTGGGTTAGCATGTTTCATAACTGTGCCAAATTGCATTGTGATATCTTTATTCATTCTGGAGAAAATCGACTGAGTCTGTCAGGCAAACGAGTAATCCTATAACCGTTCAGTTTTTCCTTTCAGCACCTAATCTAACCCTGGAAAGTTAACTTCTCCAAAACCGAAACACCAAATTACTAAACAAAACCTAAGTGTGCATCTCAAACTTACATTTCTCTTTTTTAAATCTTGTGAATGTAGATGTTTGTATTTTATAAAATTTGTTTAACTTTACTGATTTTTCTACAATTTAGGCAAGTGGGGACGCCGTCCACTGGAGGGGAAGGGATACCACGCATAGACAATATATTTATTGGAATATTTTATTCGCTCCCAGACCGAAGTATTACGTTCAGAGCACGGCAACAGACTGAGAATTTCTGATCCCCCACCATTTGAATCAACTCCAAGTCTACTGTAAATCTCAAGGCCATGCTAGACCTTATCTAGTATAATTCACACAACTTTGCCAATACTGTACGTGCGTCAGGATTCAGGTCACCGCTACCCCACCACTCTACCCCGATCCGATTGCCTCTGTCAAATCAAAACTCTGGCCCTACTGAGTATGCATCAGAACACTCACTTTTACCCCCAACACCCTACTCCGATCTAAGTGCCACTGTTCTAATCAATCGTCATTTCTATGAAAATATCAGAGTATACAATTTTCTGTTTGCATTTGCTAAGCCTCGCGTCATCGCGACATAATAACGTTTAATAAATTTTAAAACTTATTTTCAAATAGTGAATTTTAAGTTAAACAATACACATTTAAAACTTTAAAATTCGAGTTCTTTAAATGAAACCACTTTCTCAAATTATAATTACAGTATTCAATATATTTTAGGTTTTTCACCTTTAAAAACAAAAAAATCAATATATTTTTCTAGTATGGGTAGTTAGTAAATGTTTACTACTAGCAACAAATTCTCAAGCCAGTTTATACCATGCCGTCCAATTTCAAGAAGCTTTTAACTTGCTGAATAATTAATTGTAATCATTAATCAAAATCACTCGGTGTATTATTATGCGCTTTAAACGATACAGCTGTATTTTAAACAAAATACTTAAGAAAGGATGAATGCCTTAAATGGACATTGGTGTGCTGAATGGAAAGGTCAAACCAGAAGCAGATCAAGGAAATGACATCTAGTAAACATTGTAGCCTTGGATGGAAGTATGGGAAACAATGTAGGTTGGAGGTTGACCAGATGAACCACTCTTAGTATTCACGAACGCACAAGCTGTAATAGCACAATTATTTCCAAGTAAATACAACAAATAAAACGGTCATCTAACACACGACACATGCTGCGTAAAATATAGTTAAAAATATAAGGGTTTTCGGCATAGAGAGCGGTTTGTAATTTTTAAACAGGTTGGATGTAGCGGACAAAATAAAATAATCATTGTAAACCATAATTTGAACGTAGGTTTACTCCAAACACAACAAACCCCAAATCTACTATAGGATACTTCCAGAATATTTTTGAAAGTGGGATGAATAACGAAAACATAATATGCCTAGTTACAAAACAGTTCGAGTGAACAGTTCCTGTCTCAATTCTTCATAAATAATGTTGTGTAAAATACATCTCTCAACCGTACATCCTATCTTTAGGTTTCGAGTTTTTTTAGATTTGACATTCAACACACAAGAGTCTTTGGTCGAAGTAATCAGCTTCGAGTTTTCCGCAAAAGTATCCAAGTAGAATTTCCACGATAAAAGTATTCAAAAGTTTACACTCGGTTGCGAACATAATAAAATCGGCGGTTAGGTATTTATTATCTTACTTTGGCCCTGTATTCAGGTGATCATTTAATGTCATATTTGCAGAGCTTGGTTAAGATTCTTTGGTGCTCTGAAGTGGAGCCTCTTATCCTTTAGATTCTCTTCCCATTATTAATCTCAAATCGATTGTAACGCAAGCGGCCAATAATGGGTATGTGTGATATATTTGTGCGGCTGTCTGAAGGTAGAGTTTAAACACTCTAAATACAACTAATTTTGTACTAATTTAGGATTCTTATGGTAGATATGATTTCAGGGAAAAACACTCACACAACTTATTGATTAAACATGTTTGTAGACAAATGAATGTTTTTTATATAGCTTATTTACAAAGTCGTTACTGTCGTTAGTTAACATAAAAAACCAAAGCCATTTCTTAACTAATATTGAATTATGAGACAAAAACAAGCCGGAAAATAAAACAAAAATATATAAATGTATTAATTACGTACATTGGGCTTGTACATCAAAGGAATTATAATGGTTACCTGAAAAAATATTTTATAAAAAGTGTACTTTGTTTAATACTTTTTAGAAGAAAAAAAAATGACCAAAAACTGTGCTGGCTTATTCATCAATGTAGGCCTAAACCTTAAAAACTATAAGTCTCACAAGTGGTAATGTTAGTGTAATACTTAAAATATTGAGGAGAAAAAAGCTTTTATCGATATCAATCGTTTATTTTCTTAAACTTTTGGTTTTTTCAGTCCAAGTTAGCTGTCACACAACCTCGTGGTGGAGCCCTCCCTTTCTTTACTTTATGGTTAATCCGGCACTTCATATCAATCTATTTTCATGTAATAACTCGTAGGGCAATTCTTGAATGTAATCTTATGCTCGGCAATTTGAACCAGTTACTTTCGTGTGTTGCATTATTTTTCCATTGTTTGTAGGCCTACTATCATATTTTTACCAACCTTGTCCAAGTAAGAAAGTGCAGTATTTACCAACCTCACGGTTTTGTTGTCTTTTTTTGACGTCCAAGTTAATAATTTCTCATCTACCCAATCTGTTGTTTATGTAGTAGTGATTTTGTTTTAGTCCTTTGCTGCATGAAATAAAGTAGTTGCTAAAAATCAAAAAGCGATAAAATATGAAATTACATTCGATACTCCTACGATTCATCATCGCAAAAATCATATTTAATGGTGAAATCATATCATATCATATGTCTCCAGGTGAAATCTCTTAACATTCAAATTCATGTTGTACCGGTAGAATAATACTTTAATTTAAATTAACACAAGAGAACTAGTTTGGCCTAGGTGTAGTTATTTTATCGACACAATTAGGCCAAATCAACAAGATTATCAATTATTATGACTATTTGGTTGGAATGTTTAACTTTGATTTTTAGTTAAAATCAATCATTTTCATCTCCCAACCCTCAAAGTTTTAATATTGCAACTTTTTCAAGACCATCAACTGTTATTTAACAATTTATATACTTAGAACAGAACTATCTACAGTTGTAAGACCTTGTCTGAGATTGCGTAACCCAGCTGATAGTTGTGTTTGTTTGTCCTACTTAATTGTGTGACCTAGATAGGCCTAGATTAGACCCAAGGTTTTCTTCCAACAATCCAATAAAAGACATTTGTTTTATTACCTAGGCCGATAGATTACTCAACGCACATGCATCACCAATAAGTCATAACTTACGTCACAAAAACATATGTTTATTTACACATAACTACTGACTTCATTCAATCAAAACTAATAAGTAACCAACCGGTTTTCTTGGAATTTGTAAAACGGCCAATTTTTACTTTCTCCACCCTATAGAAAGTATTGTTTTCGTAAAAATGTTCGAATTTGAATTTTCAGTTGAATTATCTGTTTTGGTGCTCCCAGAACCCCAAAAAATTGTTTAGTGCAATTATCTGTGTTGGTGCTCCCTGAACCCAACAAAATTTTTAGTGGAATTTTTTGTTTTGGTGCTCCCTGAACCCAAAAAAGTGTTTTTAGAGTGGTGTCTGTCTGTCAGTCTGTCAGTATGTATACACGACCAGAGAGGACACTATTGGTCCGATTTTCATGAAATTTGGTATGTAGGTACTAAACCCTAATATCTCCAGGCGTTTTTTTCATTTTTTGGAATTTTTAATTTTTAAGGGTAATTTACCCCTAAAAACCCATAAAAAACGACAAAAATGCAAATTTCTCAAAAACGGCTCTAACGATTTTGATCAAATTTTCAGTATTTATAGTGCTTAAGATGCCAAACAAAATGACACCACCCGCTTTTATAAAAACTTCGGCGTTTTATAATTATGGGGAAATGTTTAAAAATAAACAAGTTTATGTTGTCAATCTAGCATCGCGGCGGCGGCCGCACGGGGTAGCACCATGGTAGCGATCACGGCCAGTAATTCAAAGGTCGCGCGATCGAATCCCGCCTAGGACAATAATTTTTTTATACGATTGACGTAGGTAGAATATTATTTTTTTGTTTTGTTCTAAAAAGTAATAAATAAAATGATTGAAAACAATATTATTTTGACTACAGTAAGTTGGGAGAAAGTTTGTGTCAGTTAACTGATACCGTTTATTTTCTGATACGTTAGTAAAAACGAACGCTCACAAAAAATGTTTACATAGATTTTTTGTTGCAGTTGTGTCTAATGGAATAAAATCTACTCTTCAAAGAAGCCAAAGGTGGACATAAAAGACCATAAATCGGTAGTAAGTTCTAATTTAGTGTATCACATAAGTACACTAGTGGAAGTTAAAACACACTGTACATTTTTAGAGATACATTAATCTATTCAAGATAAGGCAATGGTTTTGCCCTACGCATCGGACTTTCAATTTTGACACTTGGATTTCTGATGCAACACGAGGATCTTTCTCGATGATATTTGTTATGAAAAATTTATGGATATCCAGGTTAACCTAAATGATGTTCGTGATTTATATGTACATAACTCTGGTTTTATTTACCATACAAATAATAAATATGGTTACAATGAAAGAAAAACTCAAAAAGTTTGATCTCAAGACACTTAGATACAAGTGTGACCTCTTGTGACACGACTCACACAAAGCCTGTAAAGAAGCTCTTGCCAGACTTTTTCAAGGTGTAGATATATTCAATGGCTGCGGTGGTACGTTGCTTGAGTTTATTAGGAATGCTTAGTATTACGAAATTAGGGCTATTTTGTTCTATTTGTAAAAGAAGCCATTGTGTTCACATGTCGAAGAAAATTATCACTGTTAATGTTTGTCCAGCAAAGAGAAAGAGGCCGTAAACTTTTTTTCTTTTGTTTAAGCGATGTATGCTTATATGTTTTCCAAGCCCCATACTCTGAGATTATGTCTCTTTAAAGCAGCTTATAGACGGGGAAAGTAGAGACGGCAAGTTGCTGGCTGCAAGTACTGTCCATTACGTCACTTGCCGTCTGTTTTCCTATACACAGGGTAGGCCTAAGTACTATCAATGACTACATATCAATAAGACGAACAGTTTAAATGGGTAGAGTTCAGCCCATTAAAGTAGGTATAAAAGTGTGATTTTGCATCCCGCCGTTAGGAGCGCTGAGCGCTCTTTTTGCAGACGAGTGTGTGACAAGAATGGAAAGAGAAGGAGAGACAGAGAGGTCCGACTGTCATGTGACCTTGAACGCAGATTGTTGTGTCTCAGACAAGCTTTGGTAGCGTAGCCCCATATTTGTCAATGCGATTCATTTCCCACATTGTAATAGCAGTGTACTAAATAAATACATTTTAGTTGGTTTTCTTTTCTAATGTTTTTTAAGTAATGTAAGTTTGTAAATATGGTTTTAGTATGTAATATGGTTTATAGTGTAAATACTGTTAGTGTGTAAAGTAAATAGCTGCTACATTTTGCAATGCAGTCCTGTTCAAAAAGTGGAGGATCTAAATGTTCCTATAAAAACTGCAACAATACATCTGTGAAAAATAAAGACTTATCATTTTTCAGGTTACCAGTGAAAGACAAAGAAATGTATGAATACATAAAGTTTTCTTTACTGTTGTGTTATATTTGTGCGAGAATTAATTCTCGTACAAGTCGTAGGGAATTAATCAACATAAGAATCAAAGACTTTGTGAAGTTTATTAAAATGTTTTGACAGTTAATTTTTAATGGGAATATGTAAGGACGAATGTAAAAAGAGGGTTATTAAACGGGGTGCTTCATAACTCTTGTCACATATTGTTTTGGAATTGTTCTTGGGTACAAAGTAAACATCAAATCACTGTTAATTTGTCTAAAATCATTTTGGTTGTCCTACTGTGACCAAAATGTTTTTTTTTAGTGCATATCTAAAAAATTACTAAACGAAATAATACCAAATTTATATCAACCTTTTGATAGTATTACCTAAATGGGAAAAAAGTTAAGTTGACGTGACTTCAATATTTTAAAAATGGCGACCGTTTACAACTTTCGAACGGAAATAACGAAATAACTAGCCCTTTCCCGAAAAAATGTCAAGAATAACTTTTTTTTGAAAATTGAATTCCCTATCGATTAAGTTCGTTTAAAAAAAATTGGTTAGAGAATAACGGACTTATGGTATTTTTCGACAGACAGTGCATGCCCCTCTGTTATTTATCATTGCAATTATTAAATTTAATCAAATCAGTTTCATTTATTTTGACACATAAAGCTGTTTGTTTATACAAGTTTTTATTAAATTTATACTATTGGTAAGTTATTTTAAGAATTGTTTCAGTTAATACTAAACTCGTAGGAGTCAGCTGATTTGAGTTTTGTCTGACTTATTGTTTTTGATGATATAGTAACAATCGGCACCAGCTGATTCTGTTTTTGTTGACTTTATTATTGTTCTAAAAAAGCAACAAACAATATTGTATCCATAGTATTGCATTTAGAAACATTTTAGCATTAAGTTTTTCGTGTTTTAAACTGTGTTTGCTTTATTAATTAACTATGGAAATTGGAAAGTTACACAAACGCTGAGTATTGCCTCCATTTTACCTCCTAAGTGAAATAGATTCTGCCAATAAAAATATTGCAAATATGGTTTAGTAACCAGGACTACTCTTAAGTACTTACTAATTGCATAAATTTAATACAAATTTGTGTAAACAAACAGTTTTCTGGGTCAAAATAAATGAAACGCATTTGACTAAATTTATTATTGCAATAAAATATTATCGCCGTCCGATCCTGGACATCGCCCCCAAGAGGGGCGTGCACTAACTGGCGGAAAACGCCATTCAGGATATGATTCTAAGCGTAAAAATGATTGAAAAAATTCCTATGAAGGTATGTCCTAAAATGAGCGTTCCTTCTATCAGTCTGTATGTGATATTTTAATTAAAAATTATTAGTTAAAACCCACTAACAATATAGAGATGAAACTTTCCACGTAAGCGCACACGCTTGCAGACTTATTTAGTGTAAAAAATCGTTTTACCTTTCTAAAAGGCGGACATTAAAAGTGTTTGTAGATACGACCGTTTTAATGTTACTTGAATTTGTAAAATTTAATGCCTCAAACTGTTCCTTTACAAAACAAACAATTGATTCAAACTGTCAAATTTCAAATACATATATTTACGGATTGATAGTCATGGGTTTGATTCCGAGTTTTTCAAAATCAAGCCGTAGGTGCAGCAGGATTGAAGCACCTCAAAGTACAGTTAACCAGAAAAGTCCTAAATTCCCAATTATCAATATGTGCCCCCACCATTAAAAACGCGGGGGAAAATAATTGTATTATTAACACACTGTTTTTTATGCACTGATTACAAATCTAATATTGCAATATTTCTGAAACAAACCAAGCGAACGTGAAACCCAAATTTGTTATTTGTCTACCATTTTTGACGAAACTCACTTTCTTTATGTTTTTTGAAGTGCTAAATTTGAATTTTATATTGGATTTTACACATCTCACTTTTGTGGCGCGCTAATAAATTACACTTATAAATGATTTTATTATACAAAGAATTATTTAAATGAGGGACTTGAGACTATTTTGTTAGTTATGTTTCGCTGCTGAAGTAGCATTTATATTCCAATTATTAAAAAAAAAGGATGTTGGTAATAGGAAAAATAAACTGATAGATGTGTTTAAAATAATTAAACTTTATGGGATCAATGCAAAGTTATTATTTACAGATGCATAGACTGGATAGTTAACTGCGGAAATGACGATTTTGCAGAACTACCAGACAATAAGTTGAGGTACCGTGTCCCGTGTTCAGTTCATTTTAAAAGTACAACATTCACCAACTCATTGAAAAACAGGCTAGAATGTTGATTGTTATACTTTCCTGCTAGAGAACGGAAAATTTGGCAATTATTAATTTTAAGTGTTTTATAGGAAATAAAATAAATACAGTAATAACATACGAAATTTACATAGTTACGTCTAATTGGTGAACTGGGGGCAACAGCCCCTTCACAATAAAAATAAATTTTTAGCCGAATTTTCGAAGAAAATAAGAGCTATACACTCGACTCAATTTGAAAATTACTTTATATTATATATATATCTGTTTTATTCCCGGATCGATAAGTGGTAGTAAATATGCTTCAAAATTGCTGATTTTTTGGTGAAAGGGTCCTAGTAGGATTCTTCAGATATACTTTTTTTTGTTTTTCGATCGGATTCAAAATGGCGGAGTTATACCGATTAATCGTTTTTGGGTAGGGATTTAAGTATATGGATTTTTCCCACCTTGATAAAATGGTAGTAAATATGCTTCAAAATAGCTGAAATTTTAGTGGAAGGGTCCTTGTTTGTAGGATGTCCCAGACACTGATATTTTCATTTTTCGATTTTACACAAAATGGCGGTTTGTTTGATTTAAACCAAAATGGCAAAGTTAGAGCGAGTAAATTGCATTATTACTACCACCCATAAGCCCTTGTGTAGATTTTGAGCTATATCGTTCAAAAGGTAATTAAATTTTCTACAATCCTGTGCAAAGGTATTTCAGGTACAGTCCCCGGAACAAGGAACAAAATTGATAGAAAGCTCCCGATAAATGATTTTTTCATTATAAATGTCAGGTTTTTGCGCGGTTTCTTCCACTCATAAGCCCGTGTGCAATTTTTGAGCTATATCGTTCGAAAGATAATTAAATTTACTACAATCCTGTGTAAAAGTAATTTAGGTAGCCTACAGTCCCCGGAACAAGGAACAAAATTGATAGGAATCTCCCGATAAATGATTTTTTCATTATCCATGTCAGGTTTTAGCGCAATTTCTCCCACTCATGAGCCCATGTGCAATTTTTGAGCTATATCGTTCGAAAGGTAAATAAATTTCCTAAAATACTGTGCAAAGGTATTTCAGGTACAGTCCCCGGAACAAGGAACAAAATTGATAGAAGGCTCCCGATAAACGATTTTTCCATTATAAATGTCAGGTTATTGCGCGATTTCTCCCACTCATAAGCCCGTGTGCAATTTTTGAGCTATATCGTTCGAAAGGTAATTAAATTTCCTACAATCCTGTGCAAAGGTATTTAAGGTACAGTCCCCGTAACAAGGAACCAAATTGATAGGAATCTCCCGATAAATGGTTTTTTCATTATTCATGTGAGGTTTTTGCGCAATTTCTCCCACTCATAAGCCCGTGTGCAATTTTTTAGCTGTATCGTTCGAAAGGTAATATAATTTACTACAATCCTGTGCAAAAGTAATTCAGGTTCATTCCCCGGAAAAAGAAACAAAATTGATAGGAAACTCCCGATAAATGAATTTTTTCATTATCAATGTAAGGTAATTAATAAGCTATTTCTCCCACTAAAACCCCAGTGCAATTTATGAGCTATATCATTCGAAAGGCAATTAAATTTACTATAATCCTGTACAAAGGTATATTTGGAACAGTTTCCGGAACAAGGAACAAAACTCATAGTAAACTCTCATTATAAAATACTAGTTATTCCCTGATAAGAAAATTCGGCTATAGTAATGCGGCAGTGCTGCTTACGGGTTTTTTTATACTTCCCATGATTGACACCTTTGTTTTATAAGTGGTAATCTGTTTGCATTTGCTTCACCGCGGGGTTTGGTGAGCGAAGCGAGCAGGGGTTGATACTTCTAGTACTGTAGTTATAACTTTAAGTATAACATTTCCAGTATTGTTATATTTTTAATTTCAAATCCTTGAGGAACATGTTCTTTATTGTATTAAAACTGCACATTAATTTGAACCTTTATTTAAAACTTTCTAACAGACACTTTGTCTCTGACCAAAAATTAGAAAATCTTTCCAGCAGAGTGAAAATTGTATGTCATTATCAAAGTGAATTAAACATCATTGTTGTAATATCGATCAAAGAAATAAGAAACAAGTAATTTAATTAAATTTTGTTTACAGCATACGAATCGTATGGTTCTTACCTACGAATCGTAAAAGTTTCATAATTTTACAGCTCTGCTGAGTGTATTAAATAGTAGTGTAATAATGAAGCGTGGTTTTTACCTTCACACTGCACAGCTTAGTTTTCGAGGAAAACTAATGCTCTATCTCTCTCTCTCTCTCTCTCTCGCCCCCCTCCCCCAGTCTCTCTTCTGCACTTCATTGAATCCGACACTCGTCTGCAAAAAGAGCGCTCAGCGCTCCTAACGGCGGGATGCAAAATCACACTTTTATACCTGCTTTTTTGGGCTGAATTTTTAACATTGGAACTTTTTGTCTTATTGATATGTAGTCATTGGTACTATCGGCAAGTGACAAGGAAAGAACTTGCGGCCAGTCTGCTTTGAGGTCGTGAGTTAAACATGTCTGATTGTGATGAAGAATTTTGTGAAACATTTAATGAAGCAATTGGAGAATGTGTTGTTATTCCTTTTTCTGCACAGTTTTATCTTAACATAGTTATATTCACGAAAGCTTTTTTTTTATATGGTGTATAGTGGTGTCGAAAATATACTAAGGTACTGTATAGAAAACAGGTAAATCACAACTCCATTTAATAATTTTTTTCTTCTCAGCAGGGCCCTTGTCTGACATTTTAAACAAACACACAGTCACTTCTATAAACTATCAACGATCAACTCTGATTTCACTTGCCACTCTGCTCTAGTGGCGACAAGTACACGTTTTGACAGGAAAGTTCTGGCCGCCAGTGGTCACGTGACCGCCCACGTGACCCGCTACTTGCCGCGGCCAGGCCAGTAAAATCAAACATGTTTGAGTTTTCTTGCCGCCAGCAAAAACTTACCGCTGGAAAGGAAAGTACCCCTATACACAAGGTAAGTATG
>JAGFPH010000621.1:79074-135257 GCA_018207615.1 Philaenus spumarius | reverse complement strand
CTAAAACTCGAGAACGGCTGGACCGATTTGGCTAATTTTGGTCTTGAATATTTGTGGAAGTCCAAAGAAGGTTTAAAATGTGAATAAATATTTATCATTTTTTATTGCAGGTGCTGAAACCAACAAAAAAGTTAGTGCTATAAATACCATACAAAGAGTGCATCCTTCTATCCTTGTGAGTGACAATTACCGCTACGTGCACGAGAACTTTCTTTACTTAGGTGATCCTTTGTGAAAGTGACATTTCAAGTTATGTGCTCTTTTTTTGTTGATCTTTTGTGATAGTGACACTTAACTTCTAAGTGCGCGAGAACTTTTCTCACTTTGATTAATTACAATTTACGATGCCGAGGAGAAGACGACCTGACTTAGGCCGTCGCAGTCAATCAAATGTGCGAAGAGCTACCTCACGTGCTAACCGCACTGATGACCAGAGAGAGACAGATCAAGAAAATAGTCGTATTGCTATGTTAGAATTGCGTTCTTTAGTGAGTGACAATGAAGTAGATAGGCTTAGAATGCAACGAGTTCGTGCACATCAAACACAACAACAGCGAGCACGACATAATGAAATTGAGCGATTCCGCAGACGCAGTGCTCCTGTGATCCTGGAACGAGCTGCATTCCACTATGATCCGGCAATAGATTATTGTGCCGACAAATCGGTAGGCTAACAATTGGGGAAATGACAATAATTTGTAAATATTGTAAGGCGTTAAAATACAGTGATGAATCTACTGGATTATGTTGTGCTGGAGGCAAAGTAAAGTTGCCACAATTGGTCCCACCACCAGATCCTTTACGCTCTTTAGTTTCTGGGATTGGAAGTGATTCTAAGCACTTCTTGGCCAACATTCAGAAATATAACAACTATTTCCAGATGACATCGTTTGGCGCTACACATATTATACAGGACAATTTCATGTCCACTTTCAAGGTAAGGTATTATACCATAATATTTCTTTAGAATTTTCAAGTTTGTATTAAAATATATATCGGAAATAATTATTGGACAAATCTTTAAAAATTACAGATACAAGGACAAATTTAGCTCTTTCTGGGGTCGCTGTACACCACTACCAGATACAGATCATCAATTTTTACAAGTTTATTTTATAGGCAATTCAGATGCGGAAGTTGATAAGCGTTGTGCTCACAATCCAACAGTGAAGAAAACCATTGTCCAGGAATTACAAATGTTTCTTCATCAAAAAAACAATTTAGTAAACATGTTCAAAATAACATTGGATCGGATGCCATCTGATAGCCATAATATTGTCATTCGAGCAGACAAAACACCTACCGTTGAACACACAAGAAGGTTTAATTCACCCACCATTGACGAAGTGGCTGTTGTCATTGTGGGAGAAATATCTAGAGATATTGTGCTTCATCGTCGGAATAATGTAAAACGTGTATCTGAAACACACAGGATTTATGATGTGTTACAATATCCTTTGATCTTCTGGCAGGGGGAAGATGGATACCATTTTAATATCAAAATGGTAAATCAAGTAACAGCTAACTAGATTGAACAATTTTTAAATTCTTTTCATATTTTAAGACACTCTGATAGAAGCTGTGAACAGTGGATCTGGTGGAATTTATTTCCTTGATGCTCCCGGAGGAACCGGAAAAACGTTCTTAATTTCATAGCTTTTGGCGAGGATCAGATCGCGAAATGATGTAGCTCTAGCGTTGGCTTCATCTGGAATAGCTGCGACTCTGCTAGAAGGCGGGCGAACTGCACTAAGAGGTCACTGGAGGCACTGGTCAGAACGTTGAAAGATCTTCGTGACAACTAAAATATTTTTGGTGGGGCCATGATTCTGTTGTCAGGTGATTTTCGTCAGACTCTTCCAATTATAGGCCAGTCGGTAAAGGTCAATTTTGGCCAAAAGTACCAGTAATTTGCAATACGGCTGAATTTTTTTTTATAAGTACATTAAAGTATGTAGATTAACATAAAAAAAAGTTTACCAGTCTATCGATTTCCCAAAGTCGAAAAAAAAATCGATTATCATTTTTTTTCGATTATCCTTAATATTTCGAGCTGGGATGAAGATAGAGGAAAATAAAAAATACCACCGTGTAGGGGAGGTATTTTTCAACAAAAAAGGTCATATATAGTTATTTCGTCCGAGCAATGGTTTGTCTGTAAAAAATTCGATAATGCAGGTATGTATTTTGCAGCAGGGGAAATCACTAAAAGGGGACATCTTATTCATATATGAAGCGTTGGCTCATTCTAAATTGGCCGAATTTTAATATATCTAATTGAAACTTGACATAGGAGTTAAAATATATATTTTAAACAATTATGCTGAGTCTCAGTTTGTTATCTTGAAAATTACCCGATCTAGAGCCACTTGACTTATTAATGGGTTTCTCGATTTTAGGAGTACCGGACCCACCAATTCATTTTAAACAGCTCCAGTTTAGAAAATTTTCAAAATATCAACCTGAAAGTTTTTTTACAAGTTAAATATATATATTCAAACAAGTTCAAGGAGTATAAACCTTTTTCATTATTTACTTTTAAAAGCACAAGTAAATTAAAAAAGTATAATTTTAGACCTTTTTAGATTTTTCATCAAAACGCTTGATTTGATCAGCTGCAGATTAGTCATTTTTTAAATATAGTTTTTAAAATAAGTATAGCAAAAAACAATTGTATTTTTAACTTCTGTACCAATTTTTAAATCGATATGTTCAAAAATATCGAAAATGGAGTCGTTGAATCCAAAAGTGTTATAGTTAAAACGAGATAGGTATAACAGAAGGCTATTTTCAAGCGCCTCGTTTTTAAAAATAACAAGAAAAAAATCGTTCATACTTACTAAGAATATTTATACTGGTGTACTCAACTTGTAAAACAAATTTGATATTCCAAAAAGTTTCTAAACTGGAGCTGTTTAAAATGAATTGGTGGATGCGGTACTCCTAAAATCGATAATCGAAATCGACTCCTAGATCGGGTCATTTTCAAGATAACAAGCTGAGACTCAGCATAAATGTTTAAAATATATATTTTAACTCCTATGTCAAGTTTCAATTCGATATATTAAAATTCGGCCAATTTAGAATGAGCCAACGCTTCATATATGAATAAGATGTCCCCTTTTAGTGATTTCCCCTGCTGCAAAATACATACCTGCATTATCGAATTTTTTCCAGACAAACCATTGCTCGGACGAAATAAATACATATGACCTTTTTTGTTGAAAAATACCTCCCCTACACGGTGGTATTTTTTATTTTCCTCTATCTTCATCCCAGCTCGAAATGTTACGGATAATCGAAAAAAAAATGATAATCGATTTTTTTTTTCGACTTTGGGAAATCGATAGACTGGTAAACTTTTTTTATGTTAATCTACATACTTTAATGTACTTATAAAAAAAAATTCAGCCGCATTGCAAATTACTGGTGTTGTAACCTATACCGACTGGGCTATTATTCCTCGATCAACTTTTGCTGATGAACTAAACGCATGCCTAAAATCATCATATTTGTGGCGGTACGTAAAGACACTCCAATTAACAACTAATATGCAAGTATTTTTGCAACAAGATGAAACTGCAAATGTGTTTGCGAAGCAGTTGTTAGACATTGGAAATAACAAAGTCGCAGTGGACACCTCGACCGGATTCATTACATTACCCACAGATTTCTGTCACATCGCAGACTCAAAAAAGGAGCTTATTCAGCGTGTTTTCCCAGATATAGTGCAACAGTTCAATAACCTTAATTGGCTGGGTGAACGAGCAATATTGGCGGCGAAAAATAAAGATGTCGAGGAACTCAATGCGACCATTCAGAATTATCTTCCAGGACAGTTGGTTTCCTTCAAATCAGTCGACACCGTTATGAACCAGAATGACATAGTCAACTATCCCACGGAGTTTTTAAATTCACTGGAATTGCCAGGATTACCACCTCACAATTTGCAGTTAAAAGTAGGATCAGTTGTCATCATGCTGCGTAACATTAATCAACCTCGACTGTGCAATGGAACAAGACTGGCTGTGAAAAAGGTGATGAATAACATCATTGAGGCAACAATCATAAAGGGAAAATACAAAGGACAGGATGTCTTGATTCCGCGTATACCGATGATTCCAACGGATTTACCATTCGATTTTAAACGTTTACAATTTCCAGTACGTCTGGCCTTTGCGATGACCATAAATAAATCACAAGGCCAGTCGTTGGATGTTTGCGGAATCAACTTGGAGTTTCCCTGTTTCGCGCATGGACAATTATACGTCGCGTGTTCGCGCGTCGGAAAACCGTCATCTTTGTTTATTTACGCACAACAAAACAAATATATAGTTTATCAGAAAGCTTTAAATTGATTAAGAGACTGTATCATAACTGTGTGTGTCTGTCAATATCAAATTGAAACCTTATACATAGCCAGTATTTCAGGAAAACTTTGTTTTGTAAGTAAGCAAAATCATGTGTAATTAATCGAAAATAATAATAAAACTTCATTCATACCGAGCTTTTTTTATTACTTATGGATTCCTTTTGGTTTTTTTAAAGTTTATTTTATACAAAAGTTTAGGTCTTTTATTTATCGATTAAGGCAGTACGAAGTCTGCCGGGTCAACTAGTATAATTATATAATAATATTATAATTATAATAAGTATGCGAAAAATAGTCATAATTATAATGTAAGCAGTATTTGTTTAGTGACTAATGATTTTGAGTGAGGCATTAGTGTATGCACTCTACATAGAATTCGTAGAACTCTACGTATATTATGTATCGTCTATTCCCTCTCCACGCGCTTACTTGTCTATATATACTATTAGCTGTTAGGACAATGTTCGCTATTGCAATAATATGGTTACCTACAGCAAATGTTACACCTTAAAATATCTAAGCTGATTCTGTGTGCATTTTAAGACAGTGTTTTTTTACCACTTTCCTATGTGCTTTTACGCGATTTGTATTAGAAAAACGTTTTCGTCTTTTTTTCCTCGTTTTTTGGTATTGGTTCTGGATACGATCGAACTGCATCAGATGATGATGTACACTGTTCTGATAGGATTGGAAGTCGAGAAATTTGGAGACCATCGTCTGACACCTGAGATTGGGAAGCTGACTGTATTTCCTCCACACTAATATCCATTGAGCTGTCAGGTAAAGAAGGTGTGAGAGGAATGAGAACATCAAAGTGGCCTCTCGTCAGTTCTCCAGTAAACATTAGCCTCCCTACTCCCTCAATCTTTTCGCCAAAACTCTCCCACAACAAATAACCATCTCTGTACATGAAATTCATAAAAAATATTTCGGATGCTGCTTGAAATTCACAGGAGGTTCCTAAAGTTACCGTTTTGCTCATATCCGAGATATATTCTTTTTTGATTTACTAAATATCTCGTGTTACTTTTAAAGTGTTTTGAACCTGTACTAATTGTTTGAAACATGACTAACAAATCTGGTCCTCACCTCAAATTCCAGTGAATCGTGTCATATACAATTAAAGCCAAAGAGTAGAATAAGCATTGGCCATCTGGCCTAGAAGAAACTACTCTGTGAGGATTAGATACTCTGTGAGGAAAGTTACAGTAAAATAAAACAATGTAAAATATTACTTTGTCAAAATGTACAAAATGTAAAATTTTGTCTAACCTTACTTCAGTTAGACAAAAATCAATCTTCTTTACAAAACTTAAAACGCACAAAATATAATAATAATTAATTATTATAATTATCATTTACATATTGAATTATTCTTAGTATTCTATGTAGAGTGCATTCGCCAATACCTCACTCAAAATCATTAGTCTCTAAATAAATAATGCTTACATTATTATGGTTACTATTTTTCGCATACTTATTATAATATATTAATATTATACTAATTATAATAAAGTATTATTATATACTATGTATCGGCAAATTTTAAAACCAGAGTGGACTTATGGCGTTCAGCTCTGCTGGTTCTGGGGCTGCACTAAGACAACAAACCTAAACTTTATTCAGACATAAAGTACTTCGGTGTGTAGAAATGCTTCATGGTATAATATTATAAACTACGACATATAGATTGACCTTAAGATAGAATATGTAAGGATGTAATAAGAAAAACAGTGCAGCATATAACAAACATAAACTACATAATTATAATACAACGAAATAAACACACATTAAACAGGCAAACATTTTTAATTTATCCTTATGTTACACTGTTTGAATCCTAACAGAAGGTGAAATTTACTGTATAATAATTATCTTTCTACTGGTATGTGTATGATCGAAAGATGGTTTGTATGTGTATTAAATATAGTGCAGTCAGGCTGTACCGCCAAGCACGCCAAAACAATAAGTTCAGATGGTCTGCAACCTAAGAACGGACCCTAGAAATTAATATTGGAATATGTTGGGAATACCTACCATTTATTTTAGATTTAAAAGTACCTAAAGTAAAGAGCATCAAATCTTTCCATTGGGAGAGATCAAAAGATAGAACCTAAAGAGTCTGAATAGAGCTGCGACGTTACTGTGGATAAACGGTAGCTATGTTAAAGCTGATAACTTTAGATTAAAGATCTTAAAAATGAATAGTAAAATAATAAAATCCTGTACTAAATAATTCGTTAATTAACTGATTGTTAACGTTTTAGTTGGTAATATATAGCTGGCCTTAAAAGTCTCTTAGCAGAATCTTCCTTTGCGAGAGGTCGTATTCCTACAGCTTCCAATACAGTTGATTAGGTTAGGACCTAGTTACTGGCGTTTGGTTTACGTAGCATTAATCCAACTGGCATAAAGTAAGAGAGCAGCACAGAAACTACATTTTTCATGAATTACTCAATAATACCTGTGATTTGTCGCCCTCGCTCTATTGTTCCATCTTGAATTGACTATTTTCGTGCACTTTATAGGATAGCAACACGAACTGTAACTTATTGTATTTGTTTAGCACGTATGACTAAATGAAGATCGGGGAGTGGTATTACTAAATGAAGATCGGGGAGTGGAATGACTAAATGAAGATCGGGGAGTGGAATGACTAAATGAAGATCGGGGAGTGGAATGACTAAAATAACGTTTTGGTGTCAATAGCCGGATTCGGAAGTTTAATAAGCGGGGCGTATGTAACACCGGATACAAATTAAAATTACAAAAGTTGTAACCCTTCAGCGCGTTATGACGCACACCGTCCGTCGATACATTTCTATTCAAGCTGTGGTATGTTTGACGAACTCTATGCGTCTAATGGGGGATTTTTCTTAAATAATGTAGTCAAATAATCGAAAGCCGAAAAGCAAAACTAGTAATGCCTGTCAGCTTTAAGCAGGTCAAACACTGTTTGATTTACTTCCATCCTCTTTCCAAAAACGTTTTTGAATGCGTTATATGTTTAAGAGTTAATTTGGTGTGCAATACCACTCGAGTAAATGTATCGAACTCAATGAGCGGAGTCGAACACTTTATTTTAGGCATGTGCATAGAGTAGTCAATTTGCAAAAAAAACATCAATGTATAATCAGTAGATAACAAAAGTTGAACTGGTATTTTCATAATATACTAAAATCATGTTTTCATCCTGTTTATAAGCAAAAATCTCAAGAAAATTTGAGAATTTACCATGTTTGTAATCCTCGAATTATATTTTAGATGTTCATGAATAATTTCCCGTAAATTTAAAGGTTTATCTTCAAAATTCGACGAAAGGTTAGTAAAACTGCAGAAATCTTTATGAAACTGTACCGTCCTGGTATACCTTTTAACAATTTTGAACGTTTATTTGAGTTATGGTTTTTTTTTTAAATAGACAAATCGTGTTTTATTTTAGCCATGTGCATAGAAAAGTCGATTTTGCAAAAAAAAAAAACGCCAATGAATAATCAGTAGGTTACAAAAGTTGTCCCGATATTTTTCAGTTTTCAAATTCAACTAAAAATAATGTTTTCGTCCTGTTTATAAGCAAAAATCTCTAAGAAAATTTGAGAATTTACCATATTTGTAATCTATGAATTATAATTTAGATATTCATGAATAACTTCCCATAAATTCAACAGTTTATCTTCAAAATTTCATGAAAGGATGGAAAAACTCAAGAAATCTTTATGGAACGTTCCGTACTGGTATTGCACACACCCTTCAACAACAATGGGCTTTCTTTGAATTTGTGAAATTCAAATTTTAAGTAGAGCTTATTAAAATTAAAGTATACTTAAATTTAGGCCTTTTGAGTCTTTGTTAATTGTTGTTCTTTAATTTGAGAAAAAACCTTCCAAGATAAAAAACATATGTTATTTGATTCTTTATCGCAAAACTCTGGATGTTTTGACATTGTTGAAATTCAACTTTGGCTTAGACAAATCGAGTTTATAAGTATTTTAACTCATCGATCAATAATATTATACAATTTAACCTTAAACATGTAGAACCTAGACAGTATTTTGATGGATGAGGTGGACTTTCACGGTAAATTTTGCAACACTGCTGTGCTGTTGACAGTGACTGTTTGGTCTAGTATGAAAAGACTGAAACTATAGTCAGCACTCATTTCAAATGACATTGGTAGCTTTGAATACTTTCGTCCGTACTTAAATTATGTAATATCAATTTAGCGGAATCTATCGATATGATTTTACACGCGGTATTTTTAAGGATTCCCAAATAGAGACGTTTTTGCTAAATAGAGGCGTTAGTGGTAGCATCAGATAAGAAGTGGTGCTTCAGACTTTCAGGTTGTACCAAAGGCTCTGAAGTGAAGAAAACCTATATATGTGACTGATCTGAACGCCATGAGCAATCCAAAGCAGTGAAAATGTGGACGATCTGGCTCTCCCTTTGATAGCCTTGAAACTACCAACACAATTTCGAAAAATAGAAGGTTTATAATTCGAAATCTATATATATAAAAGACAAAGCCCTCACTCACTCACTGATCATCACTAGTTGTACCGGACCCTCGCTGCCAGTCCGGCTCACCTGCGTCCAGCTCCTCCAGCGATGGCGTTTTCCCTGGTCGGGCTGTGCCTTCGGCTCTCACGCGAGCCTACGTGCGTTGTCAGGATGGTTGGTGGTGAGAAGGTTCTTTGAAGAAGCGGTAAACGGGTAGTTGATTTGACATTGTTTATTAAATCAACTCTCTGCTGGTCCCGTACTAAACTAAACTAACACTAATCACACAAGGCAAAGGCAAGAATAATTCATCCCATGTATGAGCCTACTCACGGACGCGGTTGCTCTCAGACTATTCACCAAAGTTTTCCAACTGGAATTGTTGTAGCACCCTCTCTCGGAACGTCCAGCCAAAATGATCGCTTTCCGACCAGCAGCGTTGTCTCCGCCTCACAGAAAAACTAACTCTGTCCCACAGAGTCTTCGCCCATCACACAAAAATACTGGTCCTAGATCCTAGGTGAACAGATTGTCAGATATCCATCATAAATGTGTTTATGTTTCTTTTTGTTTAAATTAAAGTAGAAGCTCATTCGAGTCAGCATTACACGAACATAGTTATTTCTTTGGGTGCTTCGTCTTGGGGTAACATTCCAAATTGATTTAGTTAGAATAAATAAAGATAGGTTTATTAGTGTTAAAATAATTAGTTACTAATTATAGTTTTGTTTTTCGATTGCAAAGAGAGTTGAGCTTAATAGAAATTAGTTATAATAGATTTAGTTAGAATAATAAAGATAGGTTTATTAGTGTTAAAATAATTAGTTACTCATTATAGTTTTATTTATCGATTGCAAATAGAGTTGAGCATAATAGAAATTAGTTATAATAGATTTAGTTAGAATAATAAAGATAGGTTTATTAGTGTTAAAATAATTAGTTACTCATTATAGTTTTGTTTTTCGATTGCAAAGAGAGTTGAGCTTAATAGAAATTAGTTACTCATTGTAGTTTTGTTCGTAAAATTATAAGGAGACCACTGAACCACTCGATAATAAAATATAATAATTGTAAACATACAGATTGGTTGATTTCTATGATTATAATCCCTGAACCTTCATTTTGAACCCAGGGCAGTTGGGCTTGTGATTTCTACCCCTACCAAAATGTCTGATCACAATCCTATTCACCAAAGCTTCCCAACTATAATTCTTGTAGTTACCCTCTCTCGGAACGTCCAGCCAAAATGATCGCTTCCCGACCAGCAGCGTTTTCTCCGCCTCACAGAAAAACTAACCCTGTCCCACAGAGTCTCCGCCCGTCACACAAAAATACTGGTCCTAGATCTAGGTCAGTATCAGGACTGCAGAGTGTATATCCCTACACTCTGCAGTCCTGGGTCAGTATGACCCTTGTATAGTTTGTTAGATTGTCCAAGTGTGTCTTTGTAAGTGTCAGGCACACCCTTGTTCCAGTCAGCTATTTTACAATATTTTACATTATTACACAATGTTGACCCACTTTCTGTGTCTTCGTCTTGGGCTAGTAAATTCTAAACTATTCTAAACTTTATTTTAATTATATTTTTCTATATTTTTTTCTTAAACCTACCCTCTAATCTTAACACTACCCTATTTTACTAACTTCGACGCCATAGAAAGTTTTTTAACTAACATATTTAAGGGTTAACGGATATGATTCATAAGAATTGCCAAGGGTTAGAGAAGATTTTACTCACTTAATCATATGTATGTATTTCATAGTGTTACAAAGTCTTGTGTATCACACAAAATCAGAAACACCAATGCTACCGGGTAAAATACATTCTCAAAAATTCAGTGTGTTAAAAACTGCCATAGATCGCAATGGTGCAAAACAGACTTGCATCACTTGCTATTGTGGTCAGCGAAAATGAAGTTCTGTAAAAGTTAGAGTTTGAAGACTTTCTAAGCCTTTTTGTACAAATGAAACTCAAGAAATTAATGTAATACTCACATTTATTTATGTTATTGTTAAATTGACGACACAAGTGGACTCAAATAACGGAACTTGTAAATTTTTTACATTTTATATTAATTATCCTAGATATTTTAAGCAAGCATAATGTTGATGAGTAGGTTTTGATAAAATTTTGTTCCTGTTCTTATAGAAAGTAGTAAGCAAAGTACAGTTTAAAAAAATTTCAGGCAAAAATCATAATTTACTTGATACACAGCCCCAATGCAATTTTTACACTTTCATACTTTTGTTTTATTTTACGGTTTGTTTATTTCAATTAATTCAATATTAATTATGATATGGCTTTGGTTTTTTATGTGGACTAACAAAATTTGTAATAGGCTATAGCCTACATCAAAAATAAAAGTAAATCATTTTCTATAAACGTGTTTAACTAACGAGTTTTGTGAATCTTTTTCCCTTCAAACATATTTAGGGCTACTAGGCTTAGGCCTATAAGATATTTATTATGCCGTTATCTTTCTTCCGGCGAAAGATTTTTACAGTAGGCCTATCTAATATATTCTCTGTGTTTAAACAAATTGTCGAATAATGTACATTTAACGAACGCTGTAATTTATACATCAAGTCCATTATCCTGCCAAATTGATTCAACTTTTTTTCGTTCGTGTTACTTGATGTAATGACTAATCAAGCAGGCATTGCCTCATGGGAATCGTCCGCCCTCTTCTTGCTGTCTAATATCCGCTCATCACTGTGTTAAAGAGTGTTGTTACTCGGTGCAAATTTTGTTTAGAAGAATGTTTATGTTTATGAATTCGTGAGCAGGTGACTGGCGATTGCTGTTTATTTCAAGCTTGCCAACTTCACAGATTTACATTCCTTACTAGTAGTTCTGTGAACGGTAAATATAGATTCAATAAATAATAAACTTATCGCGTTGTGGATGAAAAATTCTTGCTACTTGTATATTTATTCGGAAGTACAGTATGTCAGTATCCGAAATTACTGGATCGATTTAATGTAGGTCAGGCAGGGCAGAACATTCTTCAGCCATTCCTGGGCGAAGCCGCAGAAAGACGGAAAATTTGTGTAGGATATTGTTTTTTTATAGAATAAAACTTAAACACATAATCTCACAACAAAAAATAAAACTACACAAAATAATTTAGTCAACCACTTGTATTTACTCAAACGTGTTTCAACGACAAAGTAGTTCAGGGATGCACAAGATACAATAATCGAACTACAACTATAATCTCAAGTTAAGTTGCCGGTTTGCAGGAAATCTTGGCTAACTTTTAAAAAGTATTTAAGATTGTCATTAAAAATATAACTTTTCTACAACCATTAAAAAAGAAGAAATTAATATTATTAACCCAAAGATAGTTTGCAGACATGTGAATTTTTGAACAAACTTATAATAAGCCTATGAGGCCTCTAGAATCAAAACTTACATAATCCAAAAACTCAATTTTTTATGAGGGCCAAAAAACCATAACTTTACATTACAGGTTAAAAAGAAATGTGAGGTTTCTATTAGGTGAAAATGAGGCATACAAAATAGATAAACTACTTTTTGGCGTGTTTTTCTAGGAGTTTTTGTAAAAAAATAGTGATTAAAGTAGGATTGTGTGAGTTTTGACTCTCAAATTTGGATTTTGTTAGTTTTGATTATTAGTTTAATGGATTATGTTAGTTTTGACTCAAAATAGCTATTTTCGATAGTGTTAGTTTTGACTCTAAACATTATAAGTTATTAATTATGTAATCACTTGCAGATCCGTTACAAAACAAACTTAACACACTACGGTAACAAAAAAAAAGGCAAATGTGGAAAGATTACTAATTACAGTATTGACAAAATAGAAAACACTGCAATAGATAAGATAATATTCTAAAACAGACAAGTAATGTGACCTGAATGCTGCCTTTTCATTGGTCGATAGATTGTGCTTTACAAAACTGACATTTTCGAATTAATTATGTGAGTTTTGACTCAAACACTAAACTTAGAACCCTTGTTTTGCAGGGATTTTGTTGGTTTTGATGAAAACAAGATTCAGATTCTTTGAAAAAATCCTATAAGAATTTAAATGCTAACTCAATTTAGTCAATTTTTGATTATGTGAGTTTTGATTCTAGAGGCCTTACATTATAGTTTATTGACGAGTAGGGTCTAATATTTACAATGATGTTTAGTTATAAGTTTTACAAACTCAAACAGTGTTTTCGTATTTTACAATCAACTACTTCTATGTGAGGTTCATTAGAAAACAATAAATTAGTAGAATTTGTAGCCTATCGCTCAGAATTTTTTAGGTTAGGCCTACACAATAATATTTATGTGTTTGAAGTTAATTTAATAAAAATTAATAATTTATTATGTCTAATTTCCTTTAAATTTTTATTTAAGCCGTATTATGTAACTTAAAATGTATTGTCGTTTGCTTTGTTAGCCAAAATTTATTTCAGGTCTTTGAGTTAAATGTTTAATGACCCTTTTCTGTCACGCCTGCTTTCTGACTCAGAACTTTTATTCGACTTTTAAACGAATTAAAAAATTGTAGTTTTTCTGATGTGTATCAAATTAATCTGCCCTTGATTTTTACGGGATCTTAATTAAATATAATAAACAAATTCTAAGCTTGGTCGCCCGTTTTGCGCTACGCGCATACGTCACAATAAGTCCAGCCTATTCTAAACATTATCATAAATTTTACATATTTTTATGGAAGAATGTCTATTTCTTTTCCTGCAGTAAAAGTCAGCCGACGCCTATTTCGTAGCACAAAATAACTGATCTAATCCAAAAACCCATACAATTTATTTAAATCATTCTGTCGTCGTAGAAATGTATATTTATCGACATTGTCTTAGCCTGTATTTTATCATATATATTATTAATGTTGTAGAACATGGAACAGCTGATCATACTGTCATAATACACTACACATCCGAAGCATCGCCACTTTCTAAAAACATTATGATGAAAGGATAGGTCATTTAAAGAAACAAACAATTAAACAGTTGACTAAATTGTATTACGAGGTGTTTGACTACGACGAGCATCGTGCATTACATGTGTAAACTTCTTGTAACGTAGCCTATATTGTCAAGAGAGCTCGTGAAACACTTCATGTGATTTGATAAACAGCCAACGGCATAATTTGTTTGACAGTTTGTTTGTCTTTACTTTGCCAGTTCGACCGATGAAGACGAGGAGGAGCAGTCAGGCAAATCGATAGTCAGTAATTAGATTCGAACCTAAGTAATGTCGAAATCAGTGTTCCATGCACGTTCCAACTGTAGCAGACTCCACATGCGTCAGGATTCAGGTCACTACTACCTCCAGCACTCTACCCCGATCCAACTGTTTTAGTCCTAATAAATCGACATTTCCGTGAAAATATCATAGTATACAATAATCTATTTTCATTTGCTTCGCCGCGAATGTAGATAGGGAGCGAACGGCGAGTGTTGGTGACTGAAACATGCCTTCTAGTTAGCATAAACATTATTATCAAATAAAAATCTTCCCGTACAAGACAAAAACAAATTGAAAACTAGGGAGACATACATAGCCAGTTAGAATGTACACGTTTCAAAATATGTAACTTGGCTCAGGAATATCTACGTTTTACTCTGAAGTTTTTGTTAAAAAAAACAATTTCGTGGTGCAACACATGCGCGCGCAGAACAAATAAAACTGTTATTTTGGTCCCCAACGATTTAGGTTACGGATGTGTTAAGCACGCGTTAAAATGTTAACTCGAGAAAACTTTACTATTTCTCATCAGCGATATTCGAAATAAATGTAGTACAATACATACTTTTAATAATTTTAAAAAAAAACTTCATTCGGAATAGTTTGAATGAAAATTTATATGATTTGATAAAGATAAAAACACATATCAATCTATAATTTTTAGTGACAACGACGAAAAGTTCATCAGACTTTTTTCCACAAAAAGTACCCTTTTCTGAATCACGAGTATGATGACTCTTGTGATAAATAATTTGTTTATATAAATAGTATAATTAATTGTAAGATTAGTGTCAAAACTTTCATTCATTTCAATGATACCTACCACTCTCACAAGAACACTAATAATGGTCGATAATTTACCGTTAGCCTACATTTTGTTCGATAATTTTGACAGTAATTATAGCCTTCGATAGGAAATTAAACGGGTACAAATCTACTTTTGACGTTTTTAGAAAAAAAACTGTTTTGAGTTATTCTTACCGTCATATGGCCGTCATTCTGAAACGAATCACTGGAACAAGTTTGTTTTAAACTTGTTATCTATGTAGATGTATCGCACAAAATTTCGACTCAATTGGTTTCCCGTTCTACACTCGATTCCACGTTCACCGTGCAGTACAGGTCTTACAGGAGAATAGACATGCTACTACCATTATTACAAGGAACATCACGTTTATTGTCATGCGGGTTGCGTCAACTGACCGAGCATTGCATGGGAACTGGTGTTTTATAGTTGGCTAGTATAGCTGAGACTGTCGTATGGATAACATGGCTTATGGGCGCTCTGTACTGCAAGGTGAACGTGGAATCGGGGTGTAGATATATAAATTATTTAGTAAACAAAATGGGTACTAGTACAGATGAGCGAGACCATCAATTTTATTCGAACGGAAAGAAACAAAACTTCTCTTCAATTTTTGACAATATAAAACAAATAGCAAACAACAAATCTGAAAGTTGTACAGGAAAATTTACATAGAAAACTTTCAGCCATCTTTCTAATGCAATAAATATAACAGCGTTACCAGATTTGTAGGTAAATAGATGTGCTACCAACTTATAAATGTCTAAAAATTTAAAACATACTGTGATTATAGAGTTTAAGTTAGTTTTGTTTAGGTCTTTTTGGAGGGGTTCCAATGTGTTAACATTTTTCAACGTTGCGAATATTCGTGTTCCTTCTTTTGTTAGATTCCTTCACCGTTGTTTTAATTGCTTTCGGTGCTGTATTGTTCTTATTCCACGTTAATTAAGTCAACTAAACATTTTAGTACATTTCCAATATTTTATGCTTAGGCCTACATTTTGTTTACGTCATTATTACTTACATTTTTGTTGTTAGTAGAGTGTTCAGAGCGAAAGTGGCTAAACTTATCCTGTATTTTCGAGTTTTCTTTCTCTCGTGATTTCTTTATTAATATGTTTTTAGACTCAAATGGTTTGTGTTTTTAGACTCAGTTTAATGTGTTCTATCAGTGCGGTTTATGAAAATAAAATTTCCACTTCATATGGTTATATTGTTCTGCACAAAAAATGGCGGATAGCTGGTGAAAAAAGGATAGGCTCTATATTATGTTTATAGGAACTTTGTTTTTTTACTTTGCCTCAAATAGCCTAACCACCCCCAGAATTACCTTCACATATAACAGAAGCACACTGTAAATATTTATATTCAATCGCTCTTCCCCCTGATAGCTTTAATCGCCAACCCCTGCGACGAAGCAAATGTTGTAAACTTACAATATTGTCTATTTGGATATTTTCAAGGACGTTATGATTGGTCAGGACAGAGGTACTTGGATTGGGGTAGAGTGTTTGGGTTGACCTAGATCGTGACGCATGCAGAGTCGACCAGAGTTTTTACGTGAATGACAGGAATTTTTTTATATAATAGGATTCCACGTTTCGTTTTCTCAAATTATTTTTTCCTGGAAAACTTGGGAAATGATCATTTTTTTATAACACAGGCGAAGCTATGTACGACAAATATATTCATATCCAGGGTATCAGGTTGGCGCAGAGGTTAAAAGCGCTCTTCCACAGTTGCGTAAGTTCCAGACAAGACACTGGCGTTCGATTTACCTGCGATATAGGCCTACTCTGCTTCTCGGACTTACTTAGTCTAACTGCTATAAAGCAAAGACAGTGCAAAAAAGAATTAAATATAGTGTTATGTCCTCAGGACAGGACTAACGTCATAGCTGATTCGTTGGCTTCGCCGTAATCGGGTAATTTCAAAGTAATTTGACGTCTTATTAAAAACTCGCCACATTTTTCAGACTGGCCCGATCCGGCTTTGCACGGATAGACAAATCAAAGTAAAATGTATATTAACAAACAAAATATCTCAATAAATATATTACATTATGTATTTCTTATGGGGATTTTTAGTAACTTTGACCCCTCCCAAACCACCTTAAAATGTCGAATTTTTTGAAAACCTTTTTTTTGAGCACCTAGGGCTCTAGAGGAAGCTACATAACAAATTTCATTCCAATCTGTTCGGTGGTTTTTGAGATTTCGTGACGAGTGAGTAAGTGGTATTTGTAAAAAAAATCTTGAGAAGGCCTAGGGGTATAAAAAATAGCCTACAACCTATTCTCAGACCTACCAAATATATACACAAAATTTCATAAAAATGGGTGAAGCCGTTTCGGAGGAGTTCGATAACAAACACTGTGACACGAGATTTTTACTTTCTCCACCCTATACGTAGTATATGGAGAAAGTATTGTTTTCGTAAAAATGTTCGAATTTGAATTTTCAGTTGAATTATCTGTTTTGGTGCTCCCAGAACCCCAAAAAATTGTTTAGTGCAATTATCTGTGTTGGTGCTCCCTGAACCCAAAAATATTTTTAGTGGAATTTTTTGTTTTGGTGCTCCCTGAACCCAAAAAAGTGTTTTTAACGTGGTGTCTGTCTGTCAGTGTGTCAGTATGTATACACGACCAGAGAGGACACTATTGGTCCGATTTTCATGAAATTTGGTATGTAGGTAGCCTACTAAACCCTAATATCTTCAGGCGTTTTTTTAATTTTTTGGAATTTTTAATTTTTAAGGGTAATTTGCTACACCACCGTCATCGGAGCTCTTCTCTCCGCTCTCCGCTCTCCACTCCCCTCAACGCTCCAATCATACTAAGCACCGATGCATTTTTCGATTTTCTTTACATTCAGAATATCTTCGTGGACACCCTTATCAGTAATTTATAGTCCTAGATAACTGAAATTATTAGCGAATTTCCATAGGAAAGATGTGCTATTGCAGTGGCTCTTGTGATGAGCCCTAAGGTCGGGAATAATTAATGAGCACCGATCATGATCCCAAGAACACGTTTTGTTATGTAATTTAAAATATTATATGTATTCGCACTCTAACTGGCGCATTTTACGTCCGATTTGGTTTAAATTTTGTAGGCTACACAAGTTTTCTAAGGATTTCTAAGTCGCTCGGACGAGTTATACTTAGCAAAGAAATCCAACAATTAGAAACACGTTTTTTGACCGAAAATAAATTTTTTTTAGATTTTCCGTACTAGAATAAAACTTTTTGGGGTTTATCTAAAAAAATATATAGCCTATATGAGATTATGCTGCACATTTTGTTTTTTACACGACCTTATAGCCCTGTGTAGTTCCCTCAAAATCGCTCAAACCCTAAAATACCGCAAAAATAACCTGTTCAAATCTTCGCAGAGGATTTTACCGTGAGGCAGTTTCTTATTTCGGGAAGGAAATTCGCAAAGCCAGTTTTTCTGTGAGAGGAACGAAGCAGCGCGTGAACCGGGGCTGGAAGCTGAGGTGCAAACAAATTCTACTATTGTATTTCGTACACACAGGCAGCTATTCAAATGGTTGGTTGTAACCCTAAAACTAAAACCTTAATTTTGGAAATTCACTCAACTCACGTCAGCGGTTTAGATGCGTGATAGAATTATTGAATTCTTTCAGATATGAAACCCACGAAGGCCACAAGAAATATGAAGTAAAATACACACATGTGCTTCGTCGAAGTCGTGCCTATATTTAGACATGAGAGGTAGGCCTGTAGTTTCACCGGATGGCAAATTATAGTCGTGGTAAATGACATCGCTGTTTTATGAATGTAGGCAGCGAGTTTCCATAGTCCACTCCTATCCTATAACACCATTCTCATATTTATTTTAATAGTAAACCACCTCACACTTATTCGCATTTTAAAGTTAAACGACCTGAAAGTCATTTGCCAAAACTATTGTGATTTTTTATAACTCTTTCACGATTCAATTTTCATACTTCAAGTTTTCAAGCTGTAGGTGTTACGTAACAAAAATGTTGCACAACATTAGCAGACATAAAAATTGCATACCGGTACTTATTACTTTTAGTGGCCTCCATTTGTCAGCCTTATCACAGTCGATTTTTCCCGCAACGGATTGAAGTATCATATATAATGTAAAATGTGTAATTAAAATTAAATCATTCACTCCATTCATCAACAAAAAATGTATAGGCCTAAACCTTGTAAATATCGGTAATATAATCATATCACCAAAATAATATCTACAAATCGTATTCATATTGCATCGATTCCTATTTAAGTATTGTAATAAAATGTAAATCAATATGTACTCAAATATGCACAATGTAATTCCTGTGAAAAGGGAATTTCGTAAACAAATAATCTCCTTCCTACTGCGGTCAAGGATTATTTACATTACCGGCTTCGTGGCCAACCTTTGAAGGACTTATCATTTTCTTAATAATGAGCAAAAACTATTTTTTTGTTTTATTAGTTGTTGGAAAATATATGTAAAAGTGTTGCTGAAAACTACACTTCTCCCGCTATTTGCGAAAAACAGTTAAAATAGCAAGGGCGGATCCAGCGGGAAGCGAAAGGGGCGTTCGCCCCCTTCCCGTGACGGCCAAAAAATACGGAAAGAACGTAGCTAAGAAAAAATAGAATGAATTTAAAAAAGGTGTAAACTACTGTACAAACCCTAGAACTGGCAAACAACGCGCTATAGCGTTGTCTCAGCTCGCTGTTAGGCACAATGCGTCGTCTTAGACAACGCGACTTGTATTGAATATTTCACCCAATAATAATCATCCAATATCAATAAAACAAAGACCATTGGAAATACAATATTTTAAACTTTAAGTTTTCATTGGAAATACAATATTTTAAACTTTAAGTTTTGTATTTAAAAATTTGTTCTAAAACGTATATTTACTTATGTAATCATTATTTTAAAATTGTAGTTTTCAAACAGCTGATGCCGCGCGACAAAACAATAAATGATACAAACTTGTCACTATTCTAAGGTTCAAAATCGTTTGATAGAATTGTTTTGAAAAGAATATAACCTTTGGATTCAAAAAGATTTGAACTTTCTAACACAGCCTTCCAATCATTCGTCACTCTTATAGTTTCTTAGATATCAAGTTTTCTGTAAACCTTTGCAATTGCACAGTTTTCAACCAATGAGAAAGAAAATTTTGCAGTCGATATATCTATTACAAATCGATATATTTGTATAATGATATTCATACAAATTTGAAGAAGAAACTCTACATTTTCGTTTGGTAAAGGTAAACCTTATTTAGTTTTCTGGTTCTATTCATTCGGCCCATTCGGGTATTTCCGAGAACATTTCTTCAAAGCAATAGGCAGGCGCTTTATCCTTTTTTCTCCATTGTCCACAGCGTCTGGATGTATGCGATTCGTTTGTGAGAGTTTTGTTTATTTTATGTAATTTAGTGAAATAAAGTGAAATAAGTTTAAAAATAAAAATTGTCAAGTAGACTATACAGTTAAATTCTATGATTTAATACCTAAAATTTGTCCTCATATTGAGTTCTTGGTAAATATTCCTAAATATTTTTTTCAACGTAGGCTTCATGTTTTTAGTAGTACGAACATAAAAACTGGTGTTTTCAGATTTTTTTTTAAATTTATATGTATTTGTATACACTTCTATTTAGAACTAAATAACAAAACTTTTGTATATTTTGAAAAAAATTACCAAAAATGTTTACTAGTGTTTATGGAAAACTTTTGGATTGGGATATAATTGCTATATTTGGCGAATTTTTTTAAAAAAATGCTTGTAAAACGCAAAAGTCCGAGCGAATTAACAAGGCCAGTTATAGGGTTAAAAGTAAATCTAGCCTACATGGCGATAAAATACAAGTAAACCCAAAATTGTTATAACATTTTTAACGAAGTAAAATGCTGATTTGGAAGAAAGCGCCGGGTGAGTATCTGGTATCTGTATACTAACACACTCACGCACACACACACCTAGTGCAAGTGAGTGTGAGTAGGAACAGTCCATATATACAGTGTTCTGTGTTTCGTGTGCTACTTGCTAGTTCGTTGTGACGCGTGAATTCAAGCTCAAAGTTATGCCAATGGCGAGTGGAGTTTTGTGATTTTATGAGACTTGATGGCGTTACATACCAGTTTGTATACATGTAAATAATAATATCGGTGCCAATTTTTGTGATTTATTTGTTTCAAAGTATTATTTTAACAACAAGAAAAAAACTCTGACCTTCCCCTAGAGGTGTATTCCATATTGACTCCCGAAACAGCCACCCCAGTCCAGACGTTCTGGATCCGGCCTTGTGAAATAGTGAAATGATCCAAAACCAACGACAATGAAACTTCTTATGACCGGTGTCTGTTCACGTTGGTTATTGAAACATATCAATATTCGATCACACAGCTGAACCGCTGACGTGAATTGAGCGAATTTCTAAAACTAAGTTTATATGTTTTATGGTTTTACTCACAAAGACGTTGAATAGCTGCCTGCGTGTAGGCCTACGAAATATATTAGTACAATTTGTTTGCACCTCGACATTGAAACTCGCTTCTCCTCAGCCTCGGATCAGAAGCTGCCCCCCCCCCCCCCCCCCGGTAAAATAAGCACGCGCATTTAAACCGGGTACTTTTATGGTATTTTACGATTTGATCGAGTAGGCCGAGGTGCAAAACAAATTCTACTAATATATTTCGTACACGCAGGCAGCTATTTAGCGCCATCGTGAATAGACCAATTTACCAAATAGTGGTTGAAACCCTAAAACATAAACTTAGTTCAGCGGCGTCATCCAATTATTATTTTATGTATTCACTTATTATGACATAAATATAATTCAACAATTTTGTCCGTCATAAAAATGTTGTCTTTGTTTCTAAGCTCTTGAAAACAGTCCTTTATCTATACTAATATTATAAAGAGGTAAAGTTTGTTTGTTTGTTTGTTTGTTTATTTTGTTTGTTTGTTTGTATGTAGGGGGTAATCTCTGGCACTACTGAACCGATTGAAAAAATAGTTTTACTAATAAAAAGCTACACTATCCCTGAGTAACATAGGATATGATTCATTTCGATAAAAACCTTTTTTTATTTCATTATTTATAAATTTAATCGGAAAAATTCTTAGGTTAGGACAAGAATGATAAACCAACACATGTATTTACATTTATTACCATAGCAACCAATTGAATAAAATAACAGATAATACATTTGCTCCAATATTTCCATTAACAGCTGATTTCAAAATTTGAAGCAATTATTTTTGTATTTCTAGCTTTTAGGTTAGGATTTTAAAGAGTAGACCTGAGCCTTGCTGGTTCTTTTAACCATTATTATAACTGCTTTAAAATATAAGAAATAATTTAAATTGAACATTTAACATTATTTACCGTCTTAGTTTTGAGGTTATTATTAATCCTACACCTTTATTATAAATAAAACATAATATATGTTTTTAGAAGGTTACGTTGGGGGTTGGCGTGCGGAGCACGCAGGGGTCTCCCCTAGTTGAATAATAAAGTAAATAATAGTTCATTTTAAAACAAGTTTTAAAGTAAAACATTTTTAAACGAAACAAACTTTGTAAAAGAAAACCTTTCAAATTGACATGTTTGAATTACACAGCAGCAAAAAAAAAATATATATATATAGCAACACTTAGAGAGTCTGAAGTCTCAAAATAGTTTCAAAACACGATTCCTGAACCCCCGGTAAGGTTGGACGGTGATCATATAGCCCCCTTGAAATGATTACCTACATTCGCCACTGAGTACTGTATTTCATCAGGTTTTCTGTCATGGCAAAGAAGTGTTTGAAAATGAACATAGACCTGGAATCAGTGGGGCGTATGTTTAAGGCTAAACATCCCAGGATTAGTTCCAAATTCTGCCACCACGGCGCAGCACTAAAATGGAGTCATTTTGTATTTGTGTTTATTGGTGGAATTTTCGTCCGAGCTTCATTTGCAAAACTGATTTGTGAACGGAATAAGATTAGAATTCACGCCAAAGAAGCTAAATTTTAATTAAGTTGCTGGTTTAAAAAATAATAATAAAATAATTGTGTTACAAAACGAAAAATGCAAATCGCAGGTAGTCATTTTGAAGACAATAATTTTTAATTAATTTTACACTTTTAATTTTTAAAATCGCCTGGCTGGTTTAGTCGGTATCGTTGTTTAAACATTTACAGTAATGAGAACAAACGCGAGAGTGACACGAAGCAGGTGCAGTGCCGCTGTGACTCACTCACGCCACCTATCCCCCCACCACGCGTCTCAGATGTTGCTTGTATACAGTTGGATGACGGTTTCCTGCGCTTCCATCCATGTGATCTCCCGCGATTCTTCTTTGTTGTACTATTGCGTCGTCTTGTAATTATTGTTAATGAGAACGTTATTTCGTTTAACATTTGTTTTCTTAATGGATCGCCGAGGAACAACAAAATCTAAAAAGCAACTTCGGCTTTCAACGAAGAGAAAGAAGCGCAGACTGCCTCTCGCTCTGCTCGCTGCTAAATCTCGGATGTTAGTATTAGTACAGTATTATAAAAACATAATTTGGTTCTTCTGGATAAGATTCTTGTTTAAATAACACCCTGATAAACGCTTCGTAAAGAGGGAATGTATAATGACTTTTAGTAAATGTTAACGAATATAAATATAGAAAAAGGGAGTGTAACGGGTGTTACTGAAAATGGATACCGGTAGTGAAGTTGAACTTCGTGTAAATGTTCTTAAAACTCTGTGAATTTTAAAACTGTAAAATTTTGAAAAAAATATGAGTTATTCCACAGTAAATGTATGTAATGGAACTGTAATTCAAATTGATATTGGCATTCAAATTTTTTAAACATAAAATTAAATCTTGTGTAACGGGTGTTACATTAAAATGTAACGGGTGTTACGCAGTTGCTAAAATTAAGATTTTTAACATATATTATATACTGTAATAATAATAAGGTGTCAAATAACAACAAGAAGTATAATTGAGATTTCTTTGATCACTATAAGAAATAAAAACTTATATTTCATAAAAAAACTTATATTTAACAAATATATACTGTAATAACTCACTATTTTATTTCTTGCTACTAATTTGTTAATATTTTCTAAGAACATAAGGTATGATATTTTGATACAAACTCAAATTATATTTTATTTCAGAATATTTGGTGAATACAAGTAACACAAATTTAAAACAAATTATGAAAGTTGGGAAAATTTTATAAAAATAGAATGGAACACAAAGATAAATTAACTTCGGGGAGGGGTTTGGTGCCGTCTTTTTCCAAGAAAAAAATTTAACATAAAAGAAATATATATATAATAAAATAATATTCAAAACAAGAAGTGATTTTAGGATAAACAAAGGACGAATGAAAATTATTATATGATAAATGGTAATGTGGATAGAATGAGCACAAGTCTATATCGAAGCACCAAGTTCAATTGACCACACATACATTATTATACACAAAAAAAAGCATTATCAGTTTATTTATAATATAAAAGTTTCGGTTCTTGGCAGTTAGGAGAACAAATATAACAAAATTGAAATGAGGTTATAAATTAGAACATTCTTACCAATTATATTCTTCTCAATATTTAACATTCGTTTAGGCCTAGATATATGAAACTTTTTTATTGACAGTAGTATTCAATGTTAAATTAATCAAACATTTAATAAGATACAGTTTCATCTAAAAATGTATATAGGCCTACTTTCATAAATCCTTTAATTTGAACTACTGCATATTTTTCTATATTTATTCTAGATGTCTCTTTTCGACTTACAGAAAATACTTTTTAACAGATAACAAACACCTGTCGTAATCAGTAGTCTCTAGTCTAGTAAGTGTGTCCGGCCAGAGTATGAATGCGAGTAGTGAGTGAGTTGACGAACGCTACAGTTGCAGGGCCGGGCA
Organism: Philaenus spumarius; assembly: GCA_018207615.1. NCBI lineage: Eukaryota > Metazoa > Arthropoda > Insecta > Hemiptera > Aphrophoridae > Philaenus > Philaenus spumarius. The sequence goes on along the minus strand of JAGFPH010000621.1, from coordinate 110,426 downwards.
GAGAGGCTGGCTGGTGAGGGGGGGGGGAGTGATGTGCTACGCGGCGGGAGGAGGGAACCGGAGCGTGAGAGAAATAATGATAATATCTTTAAAAAACGATTCCGATACGACCATTTGACCGATTTAATATCTGAAAACGGCAAAATTCGTTTAAAATTTGTATTTACAAAATGACTACCTGCGATTTAAACAAAATATTACAGCAAAAAAAAATCTGTATAAAACTTTTTTATAAATAAATTTAAAAAAAAATCATCACAATAGCGTGAATGTTTTATTCATATCATTTACAAAATAACTTACAAAACAAAAATCGGATAATAATTATGGAAATTATTCATAGTACAAATTTGCCTCAGAGGTGCTGCCATCTATCGGGCCAAAAACACAACTTTTTCAGGGATGTTTAGCCTTAACGCTATGGTGGGTTTCCTTACAAGATACAGATTGGTCAACGTTTCAAAAATGCTGATAAAAGTGCAAAGGTTACGTTATGTTCTAAATACTGTATAGGCTAATGTATGGGAAGCTACAGACGCTACGAGAGTATTGTTTAGTGCGTAATGATAATCACATAAAACAATGTATTCTGTCAATAAATTATTAATAGGATTTCTTTTTACCAGTACTATGTAGCCTACTTTCTTAACTATTTATATGTGCTAAAAAAAATTTTGGAAAAATAAGTGTTCATTGTTGTTTGTTTTAGGCCAAAGTATGCATTTGACAAAACAAAACTTGAAAACAAAATCTCACAACTAAGCCACGCCGTCCACTGGAGCCGTGATCGACCGAACAGGCTTGTCCATTGCGAAGGAATGTTCATTCACCAAGAATGAATTGGATTCGTTCGGCCGTATTCGGCCGATGAATTCCTAAATAAATACGAAATAAATGGGATTTTTCGGTTCCAATCGGTCGAATCTGTTGCACACAACTTTAACTAACTACCTTTCAGTTTGTAATTTATTTGATTGTGCGTTTAACTTAGATTGATTATGGATTGTGAAAAACTAATTAGATTGAAGAGCACGTCCCTCTGTGGGTCATGCAAGGTAAACGATATCATCGCCGGTGGACAAAGATTGCTGATGAAATCAGAGCTCGTAAGTTGTAAAAGTTCGTTAAATGTTTTAATTTATACTTAACACATCCGCATTGTGTTCTACATACTCTTTATGTTAGGACTATTAGATTTGTTAGATACATGTTTCGTACCACATCGTGTAGGCGGAACAAGGAATCTACAAACAAATATTAAACGGTTTTAGGTACAAAAGTTCTACGTTTAGAAAAAATTATACTTTCATATACAAAATAATTTTAAAAAATTCACAAAAAAAATGTGTTTCCCTTCCGCCTCCCCTTAATGTATAACAATACTTGTCAAATAAAGTTTTGATGTATTTGGAGAAAGAATTGTTTTATTAATACCTTAATGTCACAGCAAAACGTTCTTCTGGTGTTATAATTTACTTAAAGTTTTAACATTGTCCTACTGATGGGTGGATCGCATTCAATATAGCTTATAACTAAATGTCATTTAATTCATACGGTAGTATTCAAAAAATGTCATCCCGTCTTCCTTTAGCGGGTTATGAAAATGATGAAACTCGCCAAGTCGGGTCCTTTCAGTAAGTATCGGGTGCACCCAATATTCATTCTTTCGTTTTCTATGTCTCCTCATCAGGTAAGTATTTTTAAGCAACATCATCTCATCCACAATGAAGACGTGGGTGCAAGAACCAGACAGCTCCACTTTTTTTTAATTTTCACTTTTTGACTGATTTCTATATGGAAAAATATCCTCTATCAAATAGTGTAAGAACCATACAGCTCCCAGAAATGGCTATAAAGATATAACAGAAAAGGAGCTGTACTGTTGTCTTATTCGGTGCAAGAATCAGACAACTCCAGGAGCTGTCTTGTTGTTGCACTGAATTAGTTCAACATTTAGCCGCTAGGTTACAGCCCAACTCACATTGTCATACAGTGACTAGATAGAGACAGTGTGGCCACATGAAAGCGGCCGCCATGTTTTTCCTAAAAGTAATGTTATCTGCCATAAAGTAATAATGTAATTTATTTTCAAAATATTTATAAAACCTTTTGTTTTATTTCATAAAGGCCTCGTAAACAACTTTTTAAATGTTAAAAAGTAGTTAAAAACAGATAAGTTGTTTAAAATGAAATAACCTATACAAAATAATGATTTAGCCTACTATCACATTTTTTACTAGCCTATGCCGATAGTTGAGTAGCCTACTGACGTTAATTACAAACTAATAAAGCTATATCAAAACAAGTTGCACTATTATTTTCTTTGTTCAATTCTACGTTAAAAAAACATTTTGAAGTTCAATTACATTATTTATGCGGTTTATTTGAATAAAAGTTAAGGTTTTGTATTATTTTCAAGGAACCAAATTTTCAATAATTTGTATCTATCTGAAAAAGTATTTGACTGGTCATAATGACATTTTTTTAATTAAATTTAATTCTCAACTTATATAACAAATGCACCATAAATTTTAAACAACAATTTTGTTGCTTAAAATTCCCCAGAATTAAAGTTTTGTGGCAAGTAAATTATAAAATTTGTATTTACTAATTTTAGGTTTCAATTCAGTTTGAAAAGCAAAATCTTAAAAATGATTTTCTTAAAGCTAAATTTGAAATTTTTCCTAACTTAATGAATAAATTAAAATATCAAAAATTCAAAGTATAACAAAACGAAAAATAAAACAACGAATCGGCCTAAATCAAAATGCTAAATTATTATCCTGTTGTTAATTAGCCATTTTTATCAATGAATAAATTTTACAAATTAAATATTAACAAAGTTACACTTTCTGATTTTTACAATGCATTTATTTCCATCAGATTTTTTTTAAAATAAGCGAAGCAATTAAAACTTTCCTAACTAACTCATTTATTTCTATTTCAATTGAAAGCTAATAATAAAATTAATGTCTCTAACAACAATTTAACATCGAAATTACAATTCTTTGATTTTGAGGTTAGGCAATTCAAGATTTTCAAGTAAGTTATTCAAGGCCGAAAAACAGGTTTCATTACTAATAATTTCCCTCATTATTTCAGTTAGGCCTACTTATTAATGTGGCTCTCGTCTTAGATTGTACAGAAAAAATAACGATGCCAATTTAATTTGAAAACTATAAACAAACATAGGACTAACACGGACGAAATTATAGGTTTGGGCCAAAAACAGTTCTTAAAATTGCGTAATACTAATATTTATTGCATTTATCTTTTCTATTGATAAAAAGGATTAGCCTATGTTATGAAATTTTTAAAATGTTGTAAATAAAAGACTTTTAGTATGTACTTACTTCTGAAATATGCGCGCTGAAACGATTCCGTAGAGTGGCGGGAGTAGCCTAATCTGCTGTCATTTCCTTATTAATTTGGTGCAATATCAAATACTTCAACACAAATCGCTTTAAAATAACTATTACGTTTATTTTAAAGTAAAAACTAACAAATATCTGTTAAAAAATCGGTAAAATCGCTTTTACAATATGTGAACGTGAATGAATGTAATGTAAACAGATACGAATTTAGGAAAAACATGGCTGCCGACATCTTGACCAATAGGAAACAAGACCACACTTGGCCACACTGTCTCTATCTAGTCACTGTACATTGTCATTGTAGTCAGTGTCAAGCAGTTGAAGAGATAGCGTGTTGTGTCTAAACGTGAGAGGTTATGTTTGGTTATAGTAAATGTTTGTAGGGATTGTGTTATTAAGTTTAAAACATATACAGTATGTTTAGTATTGACAGTGACGATACAGATAGTGACACGGATTATGTCCCTGGAACTCCCCCTGATTGCAATCAACAACACAGTTTTGTCAACAATGTTCGTAGAGGTAGGCCAACCACATCAACTTCTGCTGCATCAGCATCAACTTCTACTCAACTTGTGGAGGTACAAGCTTTAAATAATACTGTATTAAATAAGCAGTTAGGGAAAAACGAGTAAAAGATGAGGATACATGGGAGAGAAACGTTTTAAAAAAGAAAAGGGCTAGTGGCGTTGAGCATGTAAGAAAATCAGGTAAAGTCATACCTGCACGAATCATAGGGAAAAACTGTAAATGTAAGTTTGGCTGTTTTGCCAAGGTCCCTCAGAATGTCCAAGAACAAATTATTGCTAAATTTAATAAAGCTGCGGACGGGAAAATTCAAGATATGTATTTAAGTGGATTGATCAGTCTAAGACCTGTTCAAAGGCGTAGACCAAAAACAGGTAATGGGCAAAAACGTGCTTACGCATGCCATTATAAAGTTAAGTTGGGAAGTTTTGAAAGAACTGTTTGCAAAAAAAGTTTTTGTGCTTTTCATGGAATCGGTAAGGCTAGAGTGGAACGGATAGTAGGTGATTTGCAAGGAAAAAATCCTTACCCAAAAAATAATCAAGGGAAACATGAAAATAGGCCTAACAAAATTCCTCAGCCTATCATTGACACTATAGATAAACACATACAGAATTTTCCAAGTGAAAAATCACATTACAGCAGGGCTAAATATGACAATGTTCGGTACTTGACAACAGATTTAAACGTAAAAAAAATGCATAGCTTGTATTTACAAAAATATGAACCTGCCGTGTATGCACAACTGGAACAAGGTGAAAAATGCCACCCATTAGTATCATATGACTTTTATCGTCGTCATTTTACAACCAAATATAAACTATTTTTTGGTACACCCAGATCAGATACATGCCAACAATGTGATTTGCTAGAAAATCAACTGAAAATAGAGAAAGACCCTATAAGTTTGACCGAAATAAAGAATAAGAAGGAAGTACATTTGATGAAAAGTGAAGACTTCTACAAATATATGAGGGAAAAACTAAAGGAATCGAAAAAAAATGAAAAAGTTGAAGTTCTATCTTTTGACTTTCAACAAAACATGCCTTTGCCTGCCGTACCAAGTGGTGATGTATTTTACAAAAGGCAACTGTGGGTGTATAATTTTACAATATGCTCTGCAAGACAAGGGAAATCATTTTGTTATCTTTATGATGAAACCACTGGTAGTAAAGGTCAAAATGAGGTAATAAGTATGATTAACGATTTTATACAAAAAGAAATAAGTGAAGATGTGAAGACGTTGTACCTATTCTCAGATAACTGTTCTGCACAAAATAAAAATTATGCAATAATTCATTACTTGTACACACTTGTCAAAGGATTAAACAAATTTGATAAAATCATTCATCGCTACCCAGAACCTGGTCATAGTTACCTTCCATGTGACCGAACATTTGGTAATATTGAACAGGAGAGAAGAAAAAGGAAAAGGATGTATGTACCTAAGGATTATCAGTAAATGATTAAAAGCACCTCCAAAAAGTTTGTTACAGTGGAAGTGAAGCAAACAATGTTTTTGGATTACGCTTCACATTTCAGCAATATTTTCATACCCCCTTCTAAAGTTTATGCTAAGGTCAATGAAGACCCTGGTCAGACAGGCAAAAATACCAGGAATAAACGCCAAATCAGCAGTGTTAAGTTTTCAATATCAAAATACCGACATCTCGAATATAGCTCTGGTGAATTAATTTGTGGCTCTTCATCATCATCACTGATAAAAGAGTCTTTTATTTTAGAAAAAAATAATGTAGTGCTATCTTTACCTGAACAAAACAAAAAGTTATACCAACAGACTTTAGGATTAAAGCCCACGAAGCTGAAAGACGTACTTGAACTGGCAAACAAGTATGTACCTCCAGATTGTATTTGGTTTTACAATAAACTGTCTGAAAGAGTTACTTTGGATGAAGAAGAGGATTAAGTAAACATTAGTGATGATGTTTTATGAGAACCTTTAGTAAATAAACAGTGTAGGCTATAATGACAGCTGTTATATAATCATTTTGAACAAGTTAGAACATTTTGAAAACACTTTATATTTTAATAACTTTTTTTCATACCTAGCCTTTAGTATTTACTTTTTACAAGCTACTTCTTGTAACAATACAGTTATAGTGTCATATTAAACAGTTTTTTTAATTTCTAAAAGGATTTTATTGGTAAGCTTTACCTCAAAACTTCAATGTTGGGTGCATAAACCAGACATCTCCAATCTTCTTCATTTTTTATTTTTTATTTATGGCAAGATATTAAAAAAGTTAAATAAGTATGTGATTGTAGTAGGTATTATTTGTATTTCACTTTAGTTTGATAAGTCTACAAAAAAAAATGTATTTTTAAAATGTTTTTTTTTCATTCCTGAACATTTTTAAAAACTGGAGCTGTCTGGTTTTTGCACCCACGTCTTCAATTCCATTACAAACTAGCAAACAGCAAGTCCTTGGTAAGTAAACACAACAAAACACTGTGAACTGAACTATTGTGGCAACTTTACAACTGCATTTACACTTCCAGTGGACGATCGTGTTCGGCGGTAATTTCGGCCGAAAAACCCGGTCGTGTATTCGGCCGAAGACGGTTCCAGTGGAAGTTAGGCTTAAGTTAACGCGTTTCAACCACAATGGCGCCATCTTCTGTGATGGACAAGCTACAATAAGCAAACTATAACTAACATTTATTAGTTATTTTATAAACTAACCTGAGTTAGTTATAGTTTTGATCATCGTAGCTCGTTGAAGTTGACGTTATTGTCGTTGAAACGCGATTGAGTTAGTAAACGTATTAGTTGTGAGATTTTGTGTTCAAGTTTTATTATATCAAGTAGTTATCTTCTCACAAGTCAAAACCAATAGTTATATTATTAATACTGTGCATTGTTAATCAAATAACCAATTCCAATTATAGGTCTACCTTAATGTATCTTGTCTTGTGTACTACATATTTCACCTTTTTATATAATTCTGAGCTCAGAAAAATAGGTCCACCCAAAAATAGGAGTAAGCGCACTTACCGTATTAATTTTAATTATAAGTTCATTATTTCCGAATAATTTTAAACCATTACTAGTGAAGTAAATTTAAACATCTTTTTATTTGAAGCCTCAAACCTTTTTTATTTGGAACGTTAAAAACAATTTGAAAATAAACGTTAAAAACTCAAAAGAGAATAAAAATCTAAATTGCCTTAATGTAGACTGTGATAACAAAAACCACGAAAATGATTTGATCTATCTATTTTAAAGTACAAAACATACGGTATTATTAAATTTGCAATTTTTTACAATTATTTTATTTTTTACGAACAAAAAACTTAAGTCTTAAAAACATACCGTCTACAGGTTCTGATTTCTTTCTTTGATAACCTTCACACACATACGTACAAAGGTTACTATGTATTTTGTTCGGCTGATAAGCTTCTACCCAATTAGCAGTTTGCTAGGTTAATAGTTTCATTGAAACGTTATCTTATCTCGTGGTGATAACGGTATAATGCAAATATTGTCGGCTTTCTGAAGACAGTGAAAATCGTCTTCTTACAGCCTCCGTATTTCGTTGTCAAAACTGTTTAGGTTAAGTAATTATTTGTATAAATGATCCGTTTCGTTGAGAAAAGTAAGGACATCAATTTTAAAAAATATGTTTCTATTTGCATAGGCCTACATCTTTAAAGTCTAGGTCATGACATTAGTTAAGTTTTTTGACAAGTTTACAAACAAGCTCTTTGTCACCATCTCCACGTACGTTTTAGGCTACTGTTTTTCAGCTTTTCGTTTAATTCCATTTAGTCTTTTTGACTTAACTTGCTTTCATTTTAAGGCTCGGGTCCCTAAATTCAAAACAGCGAAGTTGGGTACCAATTTCAATGTTAAAATAACCTAACCATCCCTTCACTTTTAAGCATATTTTGGTGTTATTTTCGTCAAAAAACGAAAGCTGAATTTTTTTCTTAAAGTAAAACAGATTGTGGGTGTTGATTGCTAAGGTTTTTTTGCAAAATATCTTTTTGCAACTGAGTAAAAAATTTATAAAGTTTACTGTTAATTATATCATACGTTTATGAAAACAATAAAACGGGGTTTGAAAATGTATTCGGCAATCAACATCCGCATATGACAGTACTTCAAAATAAAACCAATCTTTTAAATTTATTCCACGAATTAACTGAAAAATTACTTATTCTGTAGCATTGCTCTTATGAGAATCAAATTCAATATGGCGGACAGGGTATCCTCCCCTTAAATTCTACCCACATTGACGTATACTGGTTGTTGAGTTTTCTACTTCTGTCTTTGTTCGGTCAATCACGTCCTCTATTCTAGGGTTCTGTTTACCAAACACATGATTGATTTTATTGTGCCATCCGTTTACGGCGTTGGAGTTGGTAGCAAATTCTGGACATAATTATTTGTCAACTATTTCTTCACTAAATAATAATAAATCCAGCAATCTTTGATATATCGGGACTTTGCGAATGTATTCAAGCCAGCCTCAAAGACATCTTCAGGCCAAAGAAACGCCAGCTCAGTACCATGTGTGTGAGACTAACTCTTCATTTTTCTTGTAGCCTACTGGCAAGTAAGTCCCAAATCTTGCACTTTCTTTATGTAAAAATTACATCCAAGCACTTACTTGCATTGATAGTAATCAATCAGTAAGCGAACAGAAATCGCTGCTGATTCATCGGCAGTAGGTAGGCCTACCGCTATTTATTAACTGAGGATGATTTTAAAATTGTTGTATGTGCCCGATTTGTTTGTATTCCTCTATGCAGGGGTAAGTAAAAATAATCTGATTGGTGCATTATTGTTTAGTTGTTACTATATCAATGATGTTGTTATGCATTACTATTAAACAAATAAAATAGCACTGTGGCGACAAAATCACACTCATTTAAATAAAAACCCCTGAGTAGTGTTAAAACCCTCTGAGGATGATGACCATGTCATCGAAATGTACATAAAGGGTAACGTATTAAACTTAACTTACAATTTAGTTGGTTAGTTATAGTTTTTGTTCCTTGTTTTGTGGTTCGGGTTTTTATTTAAATCAGTATGCATTACTATATTTATATTACAAGTTAAGAAATAGATTAATGTGTCCCTTCTAGAATTGAACTACAGGTAACTTCGGCATAATAGTCTAACCAAAAATTATACATCTTACTTTCAAAGCACCTGGTACATTATTAGAAACACAGGGAAAATATAACATAAATAATTTAATTTGATTTTCTTTCTAGCCTAAAAATAAATAGCTCTTATAAAAGAGAGTGTCCGTACGTCCGTGAGTAACAAAATAGTACAGTGAAAGCGCATGGTCGAGTAAAATAACTATAATTTTAAATACATTATAATATTTATTTATTTATTTAGTTGAACAGCTGCTAACAATAAACCCCACATATAACAGATGATTTCGCTCATCATCTGTTAGGCCTAATACTATAACAACACCTTCACTCGATTCCACGTTCACCGTGCTGTACAGATCTTACGGGAGAATAGACATGCTATTACCGTTACAGAGAACATCACGTTTATTGTCATGCTGGTTGCGTCAACTTGACCGAGCGTTGCATGGGAGTTGATGTTTTTTAGTTGGCTACTATCGCTGAGACTGTCGAAAGGATAACATGGCTTATGGGTGCTCTGTACTGCACGGTGAACGTGGAATCCAGTGTAGTTTAGACTATACTTGGGGGTAGGTTATGTCTAAAGTTTACACAACAAACTTCTTATAATGTCTGGATATTGGTTGTTTTTCTATATGAGTTCAAACTAATATACACTATAAGCCTAATATGCTATATGATCAGCTTTCAGGTTAGAAATCGTTGAAAATGTATGTATTTTACAACCCCTTTTTGTTTACTTAAATCTTGAGAGCCTAAAAATCAACTTAGGCCTACAAACATAAAACTATATTTTAAACTATCACTATTTCAGGCTATTGCTCTGAACTATTGATATATTAATAGAATCACATAAGATTGAGGTTATTTTACAAATATAGGCATACTGTAGATGAAAACTTAAGTGAATTTTAATGTGACCAATACTACAGTTTTGCCTAAATGAAATGTCCGTATTTAAAATATTTAAAGTTAAAATCGTCTATTTATTAAGCAGGCTTGCGATTCAATGTTGCGATCTTTCATTTTGTTTTCCAAAATTTATTTCAGGACTTTCAGTAAAATGTTTAACTGTAGGGTCTTTACACTTACCATGTTGAAAATACTTAACGGCGTATACCATTTATATAAATAGCCTGTAGTTTTTGTAGTCCTAAGTAGCTTTGTCTGAAGAACGAAGTAAACAAAACAAATTGTAAAAAACATCAATTTTCAACGACTTCTAACCTCAAAACATACCATATATTATATCCTAAACATTAGTTCTATAACACGTTAAATTTTTGAAGTTATATTTTTGCTCATGCGAGTATCAAATTAATGAGAGCGTGATTTTTCTAGTAAGTTTACCAAACTCGTTGCTACCAACTTGTTTATTTTTCATAAAACCTATACACCAGCGACCAAGGAATACATAGATTAACGCACCCTCTAGGATTGAACGAAAGACAACTTCTACACAGTAACCTACCTACATTTTTATCTTACCCGGCGCACATTATTGTAAATAACCAACATAAAAATTTAACATAAACAATTTGTATTTAATTATTCATTTTTATGACTAATTAATTATATTTAATTTGATTTATGAGTTATGAAGTCAACTTCGACTTCTTTTGCTTACCTAAATAGGCGAATAAAATATTTTGATAACTTTTATTTTTAAATCTTTCATTTGCCAATAAGTGGAAAGAAGTAGGTAAGACATTTTATTTTACTTTAAAAATCAAAATCTTCTAGATATTATACAACTTTAAGTGGTCACCATTTTAAAAATAAGTCTCACATGTCAGTATTCAATACATAAGCGTCATAGCCTACTAAATTTAAAGCGTTGAACATATATTCATAAACTAGGGGCTCTGCCCCTGGACGCTTCGCGTCCCAACCCCGCCTCGGCCTTCGGCCTCAGATGGCTGCTTCGCTTCGCTCCCAGTTAGAAAATTCGCTAAAGAATCTCGTTAATCTTTGGCTCGTTTGTACATAGGTGACCAGCTGTTTTATTTGGCAGCTGACTCAAACTCATTAAACATTATCTCCATAAGATTAACATGGGAAATTTGAAGGATTGTTTGGCTCCTTATCGGGTTAATAGCGGCTAAAGGGATGATTGGATATTGATATTGACGGTAAATCTCTTCTTTGAAATTTAATTTTCTACAACTTTTGTATTTAACATTTTTTGCTATCTCTTACCGTTTTCTTACTAAATGCGCTCAAATTGGGAAAATGAAGAAATTGAAAAAACCTTTCCCGCCCAAAAGGTGCTTCCAAAATTAATAAATGTTAAATTCTGGCAATTTTCCCAAGAGTTTCTCGTCGAGAGCTTTAATTCAAGTATGAGGTTGAGGGGGGTACGATTACGGGAAGTGCCTAATAATTAATGTCAGTGAATCAGTGAAATCGTCTAGCTTTAAGGACGTTGGGCGGAGCCTCCCTTCTCGGATGAATATTGGCTAAATGGATGATTGGATCTTGAATCTGACGGGAAATCTCTTCTTTGAAATTAAATTTTCTACAACTTTTGTATTTAACATTTTTTGCTACCTCTTACCGCTTTCTTGCTAAATGCGCTCAAAGTGGGAAAATTAAAAAATTGAAAAAATCGAAAAAATCGTTCCCGCCCAAAAGGTGCTTCCAAAATTAATAAATGTTAAATGCTGGCAATTTTCCCAAGAGTTTCTCGTCGAGAGCTTTAATTCAAGTATAAGGTTGAGGGGGGTCCGATTACGGTCTAGCTTTATATAAGTAGATGTATCATTATTATTATTTTCAGATTGATGCTCAACATTTGAACACTTATATTGCCTTACGCAAGTTTAAAATCATTTTGACTAATATTACTATATTGTCAATTATAGGCTTATCGAAAGTGTAAACTTACAATTTTTACCGGATACAAAAAACGTCAGACTGAGTTAAAACATTCAAAACCCAACTTAACAAACACTGATTTATAAGTTTCTCTTTGATCCTATTAGGCCTATACTCTAAACTCTAAACGTTAGGCTAATATTATATTTTGTAAATTTGGAAGAGACAATCAATACGCCCATGTGTTCAATTCGTTTTTTCGAATAATCTTTCAATAGTAAAGACTATATTATCATTTAACAACATTATAATATATGAGTTAAAGTTTGGCAAGTAGAGAACCGTGGTATAGCCTATTTACCACGGTCATCCAAAATTAACACGGCTTTTATTATTAGACCTGACACAAAATATTTCAACTAAAGTTTGAAATGAGTAACGTGAAATAAAAGATCGAATACGCAAAGGTTTAAAACACTCATAATAAACATTAAAATATGTTTAAATCATTTAGAAATGCCATAAAGTAGGCCTACACCAGATTTAGTCTACCCTAATATCCTTCAATATTAGATTGATAGCCTACTTTTATAAAGAAATCTAATGATGGCTGATATCTTATTTTGTAATTGCCGCATCAGCCTCGGTCTACTTTATCATGTGTATCGTGTTTGTTTTATATAAGTTATTGTTGTTTTAAGTCTTAAAAGGGCGACATAGTTTTTCAAAGCAGTGTTGATATTCTGCACGCCGGAATTTCAACATTTTGAAAGTATTTAGGCTACATCATTTATCTACAACCGTGCTAACCCCGCTCAAATTTTGTATTTAAATTTTGTGAGCGAAATAATTTAACGTATGGGTAGAACGTTTGACTTATAAATATATAAACAGGAACAATTTAATTTTACACACAATAAAACATGGATGCAATTAAGTTTTTATAATAATAATTAATTAAGAGTTTTGGGAAATTGATTTTTGACAGAACTACCTTTTATAAAGAAGGTGTTGATAGGCCTAAACTAGTTTTTGAATGTACAGGCTGGTAGGTTCCTTCGTTGAATTAAATTATTAGTGTTTTAGGTTAAGACAAAATGAAATCATACAATATATTATTTAGTAAATGTATGTACTAACATTTTGTGTTTTATTTGCACATTAAATTCAGTTGAAACCTTAGGTTATAGAGTAAAACTAACAGCTGGGATTACATTGGCAGTCATTTTACTTTCTCACTATAGTATAGAGAAAGTATAGGCCTAGTGATCGCAAAAAAAAATCGATGTTGAGATTTTTGTGGAAATATCCATTTTGGGACCCCCTGAGTCCAAAAAATTGGTTTTAAAAAAAATTACTGCCTGTATGTCTGTCTGTTTGTATGTATACAAAGCTAGAGAGAAAACTATCCGAACGATTTCGAACAAATTTGCACTAAACATGACAATTAGGCCTGTATAGATGTACGAAAAAATATTTTGAAAATTTGTAAAAATCAACCCCCTTTTTGGCTAAAAAAACCCCAAAAAATCAGTTCTTATTTTTTTATTAAAAAAACGGCTCTAACGATTTTGATAAAATTTGGCTTATTTGTAGCCCCTTAATGTACCCTACCATATGCAAAAAGCTGCATCTTTCTAAAAATTCTCATTCAAGTAATAATAATATTTATTAGTTACTCTTCTCTCCTACTTTAATGATCCCCTCTCGTACTTTAATACAAGTATGAAGTCACAGTGAATCTGTTTAGTAATTTAAATATGTTTGTAAAAAAGTATGTGCCAGTTTCTGATACCGTTTATTGTTTAAGTCTCCGATTATGTAATTATTGTATTTTGTTATGCTAAACTCCTAAACACAATAGGCCTACAGCATAACCTACAAATTAGAAATACAAATTGTTTCAAAATATGAAGTTTTCTACCAAATGAAATACTACATGTAATTTGAGTGTATTATAGTAAACACCTGATTATTATACCAACACTGGATATAGGCCTATTCAGTCAGTTAAGCTCTTTATTTTAAATGGGCAGATAGTTTTTTTTTAGAAACTATTAACAAAACACTCATTTTAATTAATTATAAATTTTAATATTTTCCCCTCCATTCGGAGGCCATGTAGACTGATACAATAAATAAGCAGTAGAGAACTACTTCATGTAATTTTACTTAAGTTCGAATTATATGTGGATTTATACTCAATTATTCCAGAAATTGTAACAATGAAATGTAAGAGAATGCTAGGCGTATACAAATAACATTTACAATAAACAATAGTAGCTCTGTTTAGTTCTGAAACGATACCTGTGTAATGCCTTCGAAAGTGGTAGCCTTGCGGTGAATAAAGAAGTTCGAGAACAATGTATAGAAAGTAAAAGCATTAAGGTTGGGGAAGCATGAAGGTCGAGAGAAACTATTACATCCGACATTCCAGTGTAGGTACAGAGAGTAATACACAATCGATACCTAACCAACGAATAGAAACAAATCCAAGTAGGAATAGGCGTTATACTGTGATAAATTGTAATTAAATATGGATAATACTCGAGAAAAACAAAAATAGACGGTAGGCCTACGAGGAACTGGCACATACTTTCTTACAAACATATTTCAAATATTAAACAGATTCACTGTGACTTCATAATTGTAAGAGGGGTAGGAGAGGTGATATTAAAGTAGGAGATTAACTAATAAATATTATTACTATTATCTAGAGAGACAACTATTCGATCGATTTCGAACAAATTTCCACCAAACACGTCAATTAGGCCTGTTTAGATTAGGGCTCTAAATATCCGTTTTGGGATCCCCTGAGTCCAAAAAAGTGGTTTTTAAAAAATGTCTGAATGTATGTCTGTCTGTTTGTATGTATACAAAGCTAGAGAGAAAACTATTCGAGCGATTTTAAACAGATTTGCACTAAACATGTCAATTAGACCTGTATAGCAACACGAAAAAAAGTTTTGAAAAATTTTGAAAATTTGTCAACTGATTTTTGGGGTTTTTTTTACCAGAAAGGGGGTTGTTTTTCAAAAAATTTCAAAACCTTTTTTCGTGCATCTATACAGGCCTAATTGACATGTTTGGTGCAAATTTGTTCGAAATCGATAGAATAGTTTTCTCTCTACCTTTGTATACATACAAACAGACATACATACAGACAGACATTTTGTAAAACCAGTTTTTTGAATTCAGGGGTCCCAAAACGGATATTTCCACAAAAAATTTCAACATCGATTTTTTTGCGATCACTATACTTTCTCTATACTATAGTATAGTGAGAAAGTAATATAGAGATTTTTAGTAGTTTTCTCTATTAGAAACCACAATTCCCTGTAGCTTTCAAAGTAACAATAATTCGACCACGCAGCTAAACCGCTGACGTGAGTTGAGCAAATTTCCAAAATTAAGTTTATAGGCCTATGTTTTAGGGTTTCAACCAACAATTTGTTAAATAGGTCTACTCACGAAGGCCTAATTGTCTGTGTGTACGCAATATATTAGTAGAATTTGTTTGCGCCTAGTGGCCTTGCGAATGTGCACCACTTGGCTTCGAACCGGGTACTTTTATGGTATTTTACGTTTTGATCGATTTTGGGGGAACTAAGCGAGCTATAAGGTTGCGTAAAAAAACTAAATGTGCAGAATAACATCCTACATTTAACATTTATATTTTTAGAAAAATTCATTTTCGTAGTAAAAATCTCAAAACATAGTTACTTCCGGTCAAAAAACGTACTTCCGGTTGTTGGATTTTTTTTGCTAACGGACTCGTCCGAGCGACATAGACAACCAACACCTATGTACCAAATTTGGACCAAATCGGACTTAAAATGCGGCCGCTAGAGTGCGAACACATATATACACACATATATATATATATATATATATATATGTGAATTTTAATGACACCCCAAAACGTGTTCTGGGGACCATGATCGGTGCTCATTTGCTACTCCCGACCTTGGGTCTCACCATAAGGGCCACTGCAATAGCTCATTTTTCCTATGGAAATTCGCTAATAACTAGTTTTTTAATTATCATCACAGCTTTTTACAAATAAATATGTCTACTTTGTCTACAACTACACTCGATTCCACGTTCACCGTGCAGTACAGAGCTTCCTACCGCAACCCGCATGACAATAAACGTGATGTTTCCTCTGATGGTAGTAGCATACGGTATCTATTCTCCCGTACTGCTGTACTGCACGGTGAAAGTGGAATCGAGTGTAGTGTGTAGTAAGGCCCCGTGAAAAATCACAGGCTTATTAATTACCTATAAACACATCAGAAATGTATAATTTATAAAAAAAAAAAAACTATTAATAAACAACATTAAGGAATACTTATCTAGGCCTACCTAACTGTGCTGACGGTGATTTTTAACTCGGCAAATGTGTACAATAATAAGAATTATAAAACTGTAGGCCTACTTGTTAAACATTTTTATTTACATTCGTTATTATAGTTAAAGAAAGATAAAAATACTATCTTTTAATTGCTTTTCATTTCATTTTTTGATAGATCAAATGATTTAGAAGTTATTGATATTATAGTAAAGAAATTAATAATCGAATATGTTTATACGTTATACAAAGATGTGCGAATGTTTCCGAAGTTAAACGAATATATCTCTTCTTTAAATTTGTATAAACAAAATATATTGATGATAAAAGGTTGTAGCCTATTTATATACAGTTTATAGCCTCAAAGCAAATATTATAACGTATATTATAACATACCGGTAGCCTACATTAGTTCTACAACTCATATTTAAAAAAATCAACTTCCCAAGAAGTTATAACGATTGAAGTTGTAAACATAATTTCAAATACTAATCTACACTGGGTTTGTTTAAAGTGTTACAGATGATGGGTGAAATCAGCTGTTTAGTTGTATTATTGTTTCCGAAGTTAAGCAAATCCAGGTATCTTTTCTTTAAATTTGTATAAAAAAATATATTGATGATTAAAGGTTGTACTGTATTTATATTCATTTTATAACCTCAAAGCAAATTTTATAGCCTACATTAGTTATTTAACTCTCTACAGAATCTGCTATAATATAATATAGCATGCTCGCTCGCTGGATAAGAACATGCATGTAGCATCTCTAATGTGTGACCTATCAAAGGCTTTTGATTGTGTCGACCATACAGTTCTCCTTTATAAGCTAAACTATTATGGTATTCGTGGAAAGGCAAATGAGTGGTTGAGGTCATACTTAACATGTAGAAAGCAAAAAGTAGTCTATACAGACTCTTACGGATTGCACTGCTCTTCTTGGGAAATAAATTCTCGAGGTGTGCCTCAGGGATCAATATTGGGTCCTTTACTGTTTTTGGTCTACATAAATGGCCTGCCTTATAATATTGGGGAAGCAAAAGCTGTCCTGTTTGCTGATGACACCACTTTAACGGTTTTTGGGAAGAATAGTATTAATCTAGAAAAGTCGGTTACTTCATCACTGATTATGGCAGAAAATTGGTTTTTATCAAATGGTCTAAAACTTAATAAAAATAAAACTCGGCTAATGCAGTTCAGTTGTAAACAATTAAAAGACAAAATTTCAATTAATCATTTAGAACCAAGTACAGGCTCGTCAAAATTTCTGGGAGTGGTAATTGATGAAAACATAAACTGGAAATCACATATTACCTTCATTTCAAATAAACTGAACTCAGCTTGCTTTGCACTACGTACTATTTCACGTATTTCCAATCCGGATACAATTAAAACAGTATATTTTGCATATGTGTACTCTCACCTCAAATATGGTGTTGCTCTTTGGGGGAACTCGGTAGAGTCTGGAAACATTTTTTCTATTCAAAAGAGAATTATAAGAATAATTTGTAATTTAAAAGGTAGGCAATCTTGCAGAAATTCATTTACGAAATTAAAATGTTTAACTCTTCCCTGTATATACATCCTGAATGTCCTGCTCTTTTTTAGAAGTAATTATATGGGTGTCGATCAGTACAAACATGGATATTCCATGAGACGGCAAATGCTTCAATACCCAGTACATAGATTAAAGTTGTTGGAGGACGGGGTGCGCTATTCTGGTCTCAAATTGTACAGCAGGTTGCCAGACAATATAAAGGAAGTGCCTAGCATAAAAACCTTTAAAAATAAACTTAAGGCCTTCTTAGGAAAGCGGGCATTTTACTCGGTGGAGGAGTACCTGGGGCTTTGAATGGATTTTATATGTAGTTGTTTTACTTTATGATTAATTTGAAATTGTTAATATAGTTATATATGTCTTATTTTTATTACTTGTGTTGTATGTGTATTATGTGTATATGTGTATTAATTTTTATTCTGTGTATATGTTTTATCATGATATGTGACAACTCAAATGTTCAATAAGAAATGTAACCAAATGAGGCTAATAAACCAAAACCAAAAACCAAAACTCATGTTTTAAGAAAACCAACTTCGCAAGACTTGTATTGATTGAAGTTATAAACATAACCCCAAAGTATAATCTTTGCTAGGTTTCTTTTAGTATCCTATTACAGATGATGGGTGAAATCAGCTGTTTTATTATAATGTTATACTCACGTACGTACGTAAGGACATACACTCGTTTTTGTAGGAGTTGATGATTTCATTTATTTTGTGTATAAAGGCCTATTTTCGAAGATCCACAACCAAACAAAATCGTGACTCGTAATAATTTGATTCATTTTTTAACAAAGCTGATTTTTGACGGATCACAAAACAGTTGTTTCTTACATTCTACCGTGGAGATCATATCATATCTTTAGATCATATCATCCGAGAAGTCACTGGCAAAAAATGGTGCTTGTAAGTGTGTACTCGCGGAAGAAGTGAAACTTCTTTGGGTTATTATTTATTAAAAGCCATAATTAAATTTTATTTTAAAATAACCTAATACATATAGGTAACACATTTAATATTATCATTATTATTTTGAACTGTATAGTAAGTAATAATTATTAGGATGGAAATAAATTTAAATAGGCTACGCAATTTTATTGATCACTAGTGAACCCGGCAATGCTTCGCCATTACTTGATTTAATTTTAAGGGTAGTTATACCATTCCATCCCTTTGACTTAAGTAATCAAATTGAGCATTTGTTGTATATAAATTAAGTTTATTTTTGTTCTACAGCTTTAGCTGTAGTAATTATATCACTCCTGGCAATGATATGGATGAAGGGTGAAATTTTTAGCGAAATGGTTGAATAGTTTTTGAGTCTACAGAGGACATAGACACAAAGAAGCAAACATTAATTTGTATATAGAGTGATTAGTAAAAACAATTACCCCAAAATCGTGACCCCGAAGAGCTGCGACGGTCAAAATCGGATTTCCCGCACATAAAAACATATAAAACGGTACACCACAGTTTATTTTCAAAATTGTGATCCCAATATAGTGAGACCGAAGAGCTATGGCCCTTTCTCTATCAAAATAATTTGTTCATACCCAAAAACATAATAATACCCCACACTGTATTTCCAAAATATTAACCTCCAAAATTGTTGCCCCAAAGCGCTACGACCCTTTCTATATCAAAATCAGTCTTCCCGTAAACAGAAGTTTCACTTTTAAAAGTGTTACACCAAAAATCTCTAAATTAATAATTTCCACAACTAAAATGTGTTGTCAAGTCAACGATAAGGACAATGGAGAAGGTGTTGATTCCAGCAAGTAAGGTGTTTAGTGCATTACATGATAGTGAGTAACAAATATTAACAGCTAATTTAATAAACGGTACCAGGAACTGGCACATACTTTCTCACAAATACATTTAAATTACTAAACAGATTCACTGTGACTTGTAGGGTGGGGTAGGAGAGTTTTTTTTATTAAAGTTGGAGATTAACTAATAAATATTATTATTATTATTATTATATCTAGAGAGAAAACTATTCGATCGATTTCGAAAAAATTTGCACCAAACACGTCAAACCCTTTTTCGTGCATCTATAAATGCGTACTGGACATGTCTGGTGCAAATTTGGTTGAAATCGATCGAATAGTTTTCTCTCTAGCTTTGTATACATACAGACATACAGACATACATACAGACATACATACAGACATTTTGTAAAAACCACTTTTTTGGACTCAGGGGGTCCCAAAACGGATATTTCCACAAAAATCTCAACATCGATTTTTTTTGCGATCACTATACTTTCTCTATACTATAGTATAGTGAGAAAGTAAAAATATGAAACAATTATTAAATAATTGTAACTGCTGTTATAAAATATACGAAATAATTTAATTTTAACATTTAACATTATTTTTACCAACTTAGTTTTGAGGTTATTATTAATCCTACGACTTTATTATAAATAAAACATATATGTTTTTAGAAAGTTCGCAGGGGTCTCCCCTAGTCAATATATTACAGTATGTTTAAAGATTATATTGCAATTAAACCAAAAAATTAAAATTGTCCTTAAAATTGTTAAATTTATCGAACCCACACATTCACCACACTATTTCTTCGTTTCAAAGCAATTATCTGCTAGTTTCTCTTTAATACAGTAGCTGGTGTTTTACAAAGATTTTCTTTTGAATGAAAGATATTTTTAACAAACTGAGTAGCATGTTAGTGAAATAAAATTTGAATTTACTTTTACGGTTTGGCCTATTTATCTATACTCAACTGTACTAATATTATAAAAAGGTAAAATTTGTTTGTTTGTATGGAGGGGTTTAATCTCTGGAACTACTGAACCGATTGAAAAAATAGTTTTACAAATAAAAAACTACACTATCCCCGAGAACCATAGGTTAGAATGAATTTTGGTTTAAGGGTTGAAAGAATACCTAAAACAATAAATATTAATTGTTATACTTTCCTTAAAGCTAGAGAGGTGAAAATTTGTACATTTATTTCTTACAACATACATAAAATGTATCACATTTTGTCAAGGGATGAAAATGTAGTAACAACCCCTATAAAACATATTGATTGTTATACTTTCCTTAAAGCTAGAGAATAAACCCTGCATAAAATAAGGAATTTAAAAATAAGAAACTACTATGTTACATCCTAATTAAAAATAAATAATACAATTAGAATTTAATAGTAGAGCCTATTTATATAAAATAACCTGTTTGCATTTGCTTCAACGCGAGTTCCCGCGGGGGTTGGCAAACTAAGCGAGCAGGGGGCGGAGCCCTTTAATACTTAATATAATAAAACATTTGCAATTCGATTACTTAAGTCATAGGGATGAAATGGGGTAACTACCTTTGAAATTAAATCAAGCAATAGCGAAGCATTGCCGGGTCCACCATCGAACTCAGAATTAAATAGACTGGGCAAGTCGAACGCAAGAGTGAAGCCAGTTTTAAAGTCAAATACAGTACTCACAAAATATGGCGGAGTCAAATACGCACAAGTCGCGGGCCGGCCGCCGGTAGTATTGCCACATTATCCGTGTTCTAACTGTTCAGCTACATTTCTCTCGCTTACATGACGCACTTGCCCTAAAAACAAACATTTTTCTCGCAATGCAACTTTTTGATGTCACGAATTAAAAAGTGTAAAAAAGTTTGGACTTTATTAGATTTTTAAAGTGCCAAACCATTTTTATTTTCAAGTTTGAACACACCATTAGCGTCCCTTACTATTAAACTGTTAGTTTCTCAAATTTCAAAGATTTTCGAGCATTTTCAGCTATTGAAACCACGGTAGGCTTATAAATGAATAGGACGCACTGAAAATTGCACTCATCTCAAGGCCAACTCGACGTTTCTATCCTCACACAAGATGGCCGACCTAGGCTTTATGACATGACCCGTCTAATTCTGTGGTCGCTGGGGCCCACTAGTAATACAGTATTATAAAGAGGTAAAATTTGTTTGTTTGTATGCAGGGGGTTATTTCTTGAACTACTGGACCAATTGAGACATGTTTTTAAATAAAAAGCTACACTATCCCTGAGGATAGGCTAGAATCCATTTTGATAAAAACATTTTTTATTTCAATATTTGTAGCCTAAATTTAGTCGGACAAAATTCACAGGATGTAGTTGGGAATTAAACCCATAGTGTCCAACAGCTATAATACAAGCAACATTATGAAAAACTAAAAAACGACAATTGAATGATGAAATTTATATCATTCAAAAGTTCTGTGCCAAAGATGTGTACAAAAACATAACTTATGTGTGTGTATGTTTCCGTTAAGGCAGGTAAAATAAATTGACTGATGAACCACCACATATTTCTAGTATGTAGGCCTATTTACATTCATTACCATAACAACCAATTATATAATAAAACAGATAAAACAGTTGATTCGGATGTCCAACTTAGTACAAAATAATATTTTATAACTTAGGCCTAGACTGATAAAAGCTTGCGTTAAGGAATTAAAAAATAAGAAACCACTAATGTTACATCCTAATTAAATATAAATAAGACACATTAGTACTTAAAAGTAGTCCTATTTATTGATAATATACGGTAATTTGATATTGAGCAACCAATATTAACAGCTGATTTCAAAGTATGAAGCAATTATTTGTAACTTATTTCTAACTTTTTTGTTAGGTTTTTGTTATGTAGACCTGAGCCTTACTTCTCCTTTTAACCTTTATTATAAAATATGCATAACATATGTTTTTAAAAGGTTACTTCGGGGGTTGACGTGCTGAGCACGCAGAAGTCTCCCCTAGTAATTAATAAAAGTTGGTATTTCAAATAATACCCCTAATGAAATCAATATTATAAGGAAATGTTAAATTACAACATGTTGAATATTACAATGCAACATATGATTTCAGGTGATGCTACTATAAAGTAGTACTTGGTGGCAGTTAGTATTTCCGCTTTTAGACCGGAAGTTTGTATATTGCTCATACTTACAGCATCATTACTGAACCTGTATTTACTTACTATAATGGATTTGTTGTTTAGCTTACTCTGGAATTTAACTCAGTTCCTCTTATGACACAACATTGTGACCTTCCTGCCCTTCTGCTTCCTGTTTATAATGTTCCCGACATTTTCAAACAGGAAAATTAATTTAAATTAACAACACTTGTAATGGAATGAATTTGTAAACATTGATTTATTAACTCTGCTCTTTATATCACAAATAAATTTGACTCCAGTTTTATTTCGTTATCACTTCTATGAATGTAAACAATAGGGACAATGGTTAATAATAGGGACAATGAGTTCACTAAGTTACAAACCTATAACCTATACAAAATAGATAAATTAACACTTTATTACTGAAGTAGAAACAACATGATTTTTAAATTGACAAAATCTAAGCAAATTTATAACATACAGGCCTAATCATGTTATAACAATATTATAACATGTGAATTCATAACAGTATTAAATAAATAAAAAATAATGTATCGTATATATATATTATTGAAGAAAATGATCATTACGACAGAAGCAATAATGACCTATATTTTGAAAACGGGATTAATTAAAAGGTAATTACAGACCAACATTAACTAATAAAAATGTTAAAGTTGCAAGTAATAATAATTTTAATCACTTCATTCATTTACACATACTATGAAATGAAAAGGGTGTAGTAAGCCTAATAAAAAGTACATTAGTACACGGTCTGATTTTTATTTGACTTTATTTACCAAATTCCTAACCTACCATTAACGGTTTACTCAGTTGAGTTTGATTGGTAGAGTAAATAACCTTTATCCCGTATCACTCTATAGCCTACCTCACTTTTAAAAGTGCCATTCTATCATGCCACATGTTAACAAGGGCAATCGATATCTGAGCAGTGCGCCTTTTGTCGAGCGATGTCGGTACACATGCGATGTTGGCCAACGATCACAGCGCTTTCAAGACTCGCGGTCGTTTCAAACCTTCTCCAACCATTGTGTAGTGACGTCAACCTCTAACTTCGTTCTTCAACCTAGTTTTCCTTTAGATGTGAAAGTGTTACCAGCTAACAAATATTGTTCTAAAACATAAGTTAATATGTAAGTATTGCTTGTTATTTAATAATTAGATTTGTATACAAAATATAATTAAATATGCTGTGTAAAGTATTTTACACTCTGGTGCTTGGGTGGCTCAAGAGGCAGGAGTGGAAACAAGGAAGTAGGTGATGTTTTTTAATTTGAACCGATTCCATCAAGATTTAAAGGTCGTATATTGCACCACATACCACATTTTAAACCCGTATGCTTACTTACGTTACTCAACTTTATTACACCATTTATAAACACTGTAAAAGAAAAAAAAATCATTTAATTTATATTATGATTTAAGATTAAAAACTTGATTGTTTTTATTATTCCTGCCACTTTCCCTACCATAAATTTATAGAAAAACCATTAAAATTGTTGTTAGCCCATAACCCATACCATGCTGTCAAATCTTTGTTTATGAAATTATTTTACCATTTTAAAATGACAGTTTCTTATTCTTAAATATTAGTTTTCTGATAAATAATAAAAAAGTTTATTTGTCACTTTCTCCCAAGCTAAAGTAATCATATTAAAATATGCTTATACTATTTATTTTCAATGTACATTATTTTAACATTAATTTATCCTTAGAATAATTAACATTGGTAAACCTGTTTCTTCTCTTGTCTATTAAAATGTCAAACATGTTAATTTTAAGAATTCAACAAAACATTGTAGTACAAAATAGTACATTCTAACTAATATTGTGATATAATCATTAAATTCATTTTACTTTCTCACTATAGGCCCTACTATAGTATAAAGTATAGTGAGCGCAAAAAAAAAAAACGATGTTGGAATTTTTGTGGAAATATCCATTTTGGGACCCCCTGAGTCCAAAAAAGTGGTTTTTACAAAATGTATGTCTATGTATGTCTGTATGTATAGGCCTACAAAGCTAGAGCGAAAACTATTCAATCGATTTCAAACAAATTTGCACCAGACATTTCAAGTAGGCCTGTATAAATGCTCGAAAAACTGTTTTGAAAATTTTTGAAAGCAACCCCCTTTTTGGCAAAAGAAACCCAAAAAATCAATTATTATTTTATATAAAAAAACGGCTCTAACGATTTTGACAAAATTTGGCTTATTTGTAGCCTTTAATGTACCCTACCATATGCAAAAAACCAAATCTTTCTAAAAATTCTCGTTTAGCTAATAATAATAATAATAACTGATTTTGGGGGATATTTTGGCCATAAAGGGGGTTGTTTTTCAAAACCTTTTTTCGTGCATCTATACAGGCCAAGTTGACATGTTTGGTGCAAATTTGTTCGAAATCGATCGAATTGTTTTCTCTCTAGATAATAATAATAATATTTATTAGTTAATCTCCAACTTTAATAAATCACCTCTCCTACCCCAATTACAATTATGAAGTCACAGTGAATCTGTTTAGTAATTTAAATATGTTATTTATTTTACTTGTTAATGTTTCAACATTCTTTTCATGTAATACAGCTTTCATCCAGACATTTACATTAATTTAATGTGTTTTGTTGCACATCACAAAATAATCCAGGCACATGAATGTGTCGACAACATATATTGTTGATTAATTTCCCTTTCATTATAAAACCAGTCTTTATCCTTGTAAGAAAGGAAGCAAAACACATACATACATCTACTCCTATCATAAGTAAATAAGTATTTTTTATTTATCATGCCTTGAATTATCAAAGATACTTTTTTCTTCTGGTTTGTAATATTTTATCGTAGGCCTACTGTAAATAATTAGCCAATGTTTCTAGTTTTGTTTTAAACTAAAGTGTTCTTGTTCATCTTTTATATGTTTATTTATTATGTGATTGAATAATTAATTAAGGCCTGCATTCGTGTTTTAAATGTTATAATTAATAAATTATGGGAGTTATTTGTGAATTTCCACATCCAAATCTCTGCCTCCTCCCCTCCTGTGGGTCCAATTGAAACTGAAAGATTTATGGTAATTAGCCTAGAATGTTCTGTTTCAAAATAGCCAATTGTTTTAGGCCATTTAAAATTACTGCCAGGTTATAATTTAATGTTTTAAATTTGATACACTAGCTTAAATTATCAACTAAGACAACAGGAACCTATTGAAAGCTTTTGAATACCTAAGCTAAAAGTCATCCAAGGAGTCATCCCTTGCAATGTTTATATATTGGTTAACTATTGATTGGTAAAACAATTTAGTTTGAATAACTGTTAGTATTTTAGCACTTTTGAAAATAATAATTTAATTTGAAGAGACATGTTTTTAAAATGAAATAGTCTACATTCTCATATGACTTTTTTATTTGTCCCCTCAAACACAATACAGTAACAAAATTTGTAAAAAAAATTTTACTAACAATTTTTTTAAACATTTAGGACAATATTTTGATTTTTATTTAATTCAAATTGCTGCTAATTGAAGTGGTACAATTCCTAATGCAATTCTAAATTGTGTACACACGCATAGAGACTGATAGTTTCATAAAACTCTCTGTATTTAATTTTCTAACTGGATTCCAGTACAATTATTCTGTTTCAAATCTCTTATTAGACTGATCTTAAATCGTTGCTCATTTGACAATTTCTTCCTCCAACTAAATTACAATATATTAATACGAAAATGAACTAAAACTTCGTAGCTGAAGAGACTGAATAATCTGGTAAAACATTGTAGGCCTAAGGGCAAGAAGGAAATACTTTTTTGCAGAGGCGGGATTTCAAGAAAGTGCTGGGGGGAGTAAAGAATAAATTCATAACTCAAAATTTCACAAATCAATGAATTATAGCTTGAGTTTTCATATTTTTTCTACTTGATTGCAACTTAAAAAATTTAGAACGCTTCAGTTTACAACTATATTAACTTTGTTAATAAAGATTACGAAAGATGAAAGTTACAGTGTTCACGTTGATTGGCCGACATTTTTTTTATTTTCTCAGAGATAATAATTCATGGATTTCTAACAGTTTAAGCAAGAAAAAAAAATGGTTAATTTTATAATATTATTTTAGTCACAAGTATAAAAAAAATTGATATCTCTCCAGGGGGGCACGTGCCCCTCCTCCCCGAATCCCGCCCCTACTTTTTTGTACCTTTGCCATCACAAATATACATGTAAGAATAATTGCATCTGTCATTTTGCATGGATTTAGTGAATAGATAAACTTCTTAGTAATATGCCGACAGTGTTACTAATCTATTAAAAATAACTTGCCGTCGTTGGTTTTGCTAAAACAAACCAATAAATAGTCTACAAAGTTACATGTTTGTAGAGATGATGTAAAATAATAATTGCAGAATCAACGGACCTTGATAAAGCAGTAGAAATGCAGTAACTGGATCATTTATGTCATTAAAAATGACAATTGTGCAAACTGTTCCTACTGTTAGGCCTACATTCTATATTTAATTGTAAGTCTAAGGGCCGGTTTCCGAGCTCGGGATTTAGCTAAGTTCTAGACTTAAACCGGCTTTAGACTCTGGAGTCTAAAAAATGACTTTCCGAGTCAGGGCGTTAGCGAAGTCCAGAACTTAATAGACTCTGGAGTTTATTTGGCTGGTTAGACTCTGGAGTCTATAATTTGGCTTTCCGAGTGAAGGATCTATAGATCCAGGACTTAACTTAGATTCTCGTCTCTTTCCGAGTCAAGGATTTAGCAAAATTCGTTAAGTCTAGGACTTAAAACAGTACGATTTTAGATCCTCACCAAGGGTAGGATTTAAAATTAGATCCTAGACTTACGCCTCAGTTGTTAACAGAGTATATACGCCTCAGTTGTTGTTTTGAAGTGGTAAGTGTGCATCGTTATCATGGAATATCTAGATTATTTGGATTATGTTCGTTTACAAGCACCACAACGTAGACCCAGGCATCTTGGTCGTGCACTTAACCTGTTTCACGTGTTATCTGATGAAGAGTTTCAGGATAGATTTCGTTTTTCAAAAGATAATACGCGTGAGCTAATTCGGTTACTGTCTCCAGGATTAGGGGTTTATGATGAAAGAGTTCCACACAGCATTCCGAAGTGGAAACAAGTGTTGATTGCGCTAAGGTTTTTTGCTGACGGGACTCTTCACAGGCAAACTGGAGATCTTCTGCAAAGCACCAGGAGGGTGTTGAATTGAAGCGCACATTTCCTGCCAATACATCAACTCTTGATTTTTGGCCTTCAACTCTTGGGTCAAAATCTTCATTTTCATCTCGTGTTCTTTTTTTATATTTGCCATTCTAGTTAGATGAAATTCTTCCGCGAATGACAGGTCCTTTTTTGAGGTCTTCTTCGGCTCTTGGGTACTCGATGATGTGCAAGGCATTTGCTGCTCCACATTCATTGGGCTTAATTTTCCCGTGTTGTTCTGAAGTAGTGTATTGTTACTCCCGTCATATTCATCAACTGACAAATTACATCCCAATAGTAATACCATTAATTGTATTTTAATTCAAGTATACTGCGATAGCCAGCAGTTTGTTCCTATGCCGACGCAAACAACCCGATTAATATTGTGTATTCTGAACAAAATTACAAATATTTATGGTACTAGCGGGGTGAAATTGATGTGGGTCTACTTTTACTCCTTCACAGCAAAATACGAAATAAAAAAATACTTTAGATTAAAAGCTTATTATAGTATTAGCAAAATCGGAATGCCAATGGAGGCCAGGTAGGTTCACTGCTCGCTTCGCTGTATTTTTTAACGCAACTCAATTTAGAAACTAGTCTAAAAGCGTCGTTAAAATTGTTGTGTTATTAATTTTATTATTTAAAAGTATTGAAAACTTGGCTACATCGTTTTTTATTCACCTTTGTACTATAATTAATCGCGTTGTGTACTTATTTCTTTTTTATTAATTTTATCTGTATCATCCTATAAATTATATAAAACTGGAATTGATAATTTAAGCCATCCTATTTTGTATTAATTGACAAACATCCGCTCACAAAAAGGAAAATTTGTTTGCGCCTCATATTATACTACGAAACCAATGTGTGCAATTTACAAAAATGATAATGTTATATTTTGCACATAATGCAATAAAACATTGTTTTAGTAAATTCTTTTGTATTTATTCTTACCTTGAAAATCATCATCAGGGATTGATTCGAGCGGCGCCTGCTCCAACAAAACTTCCTCCATAATTCTGTCATTTTCATTAGGTTCAGGGGCCGGAGACGCAAGTCCACCGCCGGTCTTGAATTTCTTGCGCCTCAATGCAGCTTGATCTGCTTGATTGGATTTCCAATCTTTCTTCAATATTTTCCACGCATTCCGCAACTGTTCAGTTGATCTCTTGGTCACACATACATCTACGTTAAATTTATCAGTAATTTTCTTCCACACCACTTTTTTCATCTGTTCGTTTTTTTGTCATATTCTTTTTTTTCCACGTCAGGATATTTCCCAACCAGTTGCTGCAACAAGTCCAATTCTTTCTTCTCAAATCGGACACGCTTTTTTACGTCTTGACCGCTCATATTTACAAAAACCACAAAAACACTGTTTACAATATCTATACTATAAATAACTACGCGCATCGATGACCAAATACACAATTTATAACTACACAATAACTACACCAAATAAATTTACAAAGAATTCACTACAATGTTAATGGAAGACTAGACGCAGATTTGAGGAAATACGTCACAAAAACAACCCAAGACGCACCCTGCTAGGCCATATAACGGTAAACAGCGGGGGAGATATTTATTGTTTACGGTCGGCTGTCACCCATTGCCAACATCACAACGCCAAATACCGTAAAATTCCCTCGATGTTTATTGCTTAAGTTCTAGACTCAAATAGGTCCAGGACTTAATAGATCCTGGAGTTTCACAGATAGATCCGCGACTCAGCAAGACGATTTAGATCCGAGAGCTTATTTGAGTCCTCGACTCAATAAGTCCAGAACCTATAGATCCGGAGCTCGGAAACCGGCCCTAAATGAATTGAAACATATTATTGATAGTAAAAGTAAAAAAGAAAAAATTGTATGGCAGAAGCATCTCACGGAACTATAAATATGGCATTGACAACTAAAGCGATGGCATAATACGATAGTGAACAATGAATGCTATGAATGAGTACACGTGTTAGGGTTGGCATAGTGCCCAAGGACGCTCATCTAAACTATATAATACTCGATATTACTGCCAATATAACCAACGGTCATAAGCAACCGTTATGGAACTTTAAACTACACAAATACCGTCCTATGAGAGGCGTAAACTGTTCACAGTCTATTATTAGTTCCACAACAGTTACTTATTGAACATTCGTATAGTTTAGTTTAATTATGATAATCTTGAAATTTATAACTATTCAAAATAGTAAATAGCCTAGAGGTCGTGTAGTTTAGCAGAAAGCTTACAGTAGCGGTATTTTTAAATTTGCAAATCCTGTTATACTTTACGATGACATGTAGGCAATGGACTGTCCGTAGGTCGTCAACCCGTAGCGGTCAGCATTCCTTGATATACGTACTAAAAACTCTTGGAAATAAAGGCGTAACAGCCGGGCCCACAAACCTAGGGAGTCCTACCGTGAGCCGAGGAAAATTTACCTAAAGGAATAAAAAACTAAACTTGCATTAACAATTAATTAATGAGCAGTCCGTTAGTAGATAGTGGGCCCACTAGATGTACATATAAAATGTGCGAGCGTGTAATTAATTGTACAATCGTGTGTGTCAGTGTGTTTCATGTTTTGTGTTTTTATTTTTATAATTAACTATTGACGAAGGACATTGTCCTAATCTTGATAATGGCTGAATAGCCGAAACGGCCGTCGTTGGACGCTGAAATTTGACTATTGGACGGTAAGTTTTTAGTTGTACTTAATTAATGACTGTCTGTGGTTAGTTCAGTGTATAAAATGAAATCGCTAGAAACAATAGTAAAGTTATTGAGATTTTCACTTCAAAAAATGCAGTAAGATCTAAAAAGTTTAAATAATATAATAGCCTACCAAAATACAGTAGGCTACATATTTTTGTAACTAAATACTTCTTAAAAATGTTTAGTCTAAGCCTACTTATTACATTCCATTACCTCCTTAACACTAATCTGCATCTTAGAAATTAGCATAATATTATTATATATTCCTACAACTATTATAATAGGCCTAATTATATACTTTCTACTTATTATAATGGTAGTGGCGGCCATCTTGGATTTCAAACAATTTATTTCGTTTATTTTTTATCATAAAATTGTTTGCAAGGTCTAATTTTAAGCACAGTGACAATATGCATCCGTTTTGCATTTTACATTTTTTTTAAATGCTTTTGATTTGTTATGTAATTGACATTTTGTAAATACAAAGTTTGAATTTTTTTCCTAACACAATAAAAAATTAATAATGAAAAATAATTTGCAAGCCGGATCCGAAATTTTATAAAGAATATTCAGTTTTTTTCAACACTCAATTACAAAAGATAGACTTATAAAATGGTTTGAAATAAGGCAATGTCAAAGCGTTCAGCTGCAAGAAATTGCACTGTTTAGATAGGGATCTAGTGATAAGCGCTTGCGTTTCCGGTTGCTTTCTCGTTTACTGGAGCAG
>JAGFPH010000621.1:57314-78356 GCA_018207615.1 Philaenus spumarius | reverse complement strand
CCTATATCTATTCTATTCGATCAAAACTGAGGTCTAATAATAGTTTTGTATACATTTATAGAGGCGCATTAAGAAATAATTTTAAAATATATGACTTTTAAGGGTTGAAACAACCCCTAAAACAATAAGTATTGTTTATTACAATTTCCTTAAAGCTAGAAAACTAAAATTTTGTACATTTATTTTTACAAAATACATATAAAAAGTAAACCAGTTTTACACTTGTCACGTTCTGCTAAGGGGTGAAATGCTGCTAGGGGTAACAACCCCTAAAACTATAAATATTAATTGAATACCGCTTAGAAACTTGAAATTGGTAGATATATTGCTCATATTGGCTAGAGACGAACTAAGAAAATATTTTAAAATATTTGGCCTTTAACGGTTGAAACAACCCCTAAAATAATAAACATTGTTTGTTATACTTTCTGTAAAGCTAGAAAGCTGAAATTTTGTACATTTATTTCTTACAAGATTCATATAAAAAAATAAACCAGTTTTACGTTTTATCACGTTCTGCTAAGGGGTGAAATTTTGTAACAACCCCTATATCTATAAATATTAATTTAATACCGCCAAGGAACGTGAAATATTTGGTACACATATTGCTCATAGGCGCTAGAAGCGCACTAAGATAGGATATTTGGCCTTTAAGGGTTGAAACATTCCCTAAAACAATAAATGTTGTTTGTTTACTTTCCTTAAAGCTGAAATTTTGTACATTTATTTCTTACAAAACACATATAAAAAGTAAATGAGTTTTATATTTTGTCACGTGCTGCTATATGTTGTGAAAATGTAATAACAACCCCTAAAAACAATACATATTAATTGATATTCTTTCCTTAAAGCTAGAGATCTGAAATTTGGCACTTATTAATTTTAAGAAAATATTTTTGACGTAGGCTGATCAAAACAATTCCGGATCTATGCATTCGCATATTAAAGACGTATCTGGGTGATCTGCAAACATCTAGCTAAGACTGTGATTTACCAGTAGGCCTATGTAGACTTAGCTGTTGAAAAAGAAGACTCTCTTCGCTCTGATTTTGTATTTTTTTATAGATTTAATTTATTTGGCACACATATACCGCGACGAAGATGATTAACGGGCAGCCAGTGAACAAAAAATACCAAACTAATTGAAAATACTTGTTATAATTCACTTTCGTGAAATAATATAATATATGAAAGAAAACGAGAAAAAAAAATTCGCTGTAGCGAAGCACGGGTATTCAACTAGTAATGAATAGGCCTAGACTATAAATTTACAAAATTTTAATAAATAGACCTACAGTTTTACAATCCTTATTTAGGTAAACAATTACCGAGTTAAAATCGCCGTCACCATAGGTAGATCTAGATAAAGTCTGTTGTTTTTAAATAGTTTTCTTATTTTTTTTTTATTATGTATTTTTGATGGGTATCGAACTAATACTGCCTGTGATTTTTCACGGGGGCTTACTAGTTTAAAATAACTTTAACAACTGTAAGTGGCTGTAAGCCTTCGGGGGATGCGGAATACTATCCCCCGGAAAACTACCCCCCCAGGTGAAACGTGACGTCACGAAATCTGCCAACTAACCAATATGGGAGCCGTGTCCGCGACTGGAATACTACCCCCCCTAGCAAAAGCGGGTCGCCGGAATACTACCCCTCGGAAAACTACCACCCCAAGCAGGTTCCTACAATTATACTGTTATCAGCAACACACTGTGACTAAACAGTTTAGGTTAGTCCTCTAGTTTTTTTTTAATTCTAATTATATCGAAACTTGAGTGTGCGTGACTGGAAAACTGCCCCCCCCCCTATCTCTGACGTCAAAATGACGTAGGAACCTGCTTGGGGGGTAGTATTCTGGCGACCCAGCCTTCGACACTGCTATCTAGATAATTGTACAGATAAAGACATCAATTTTACTTTTTCACTATACTATAGTATAGAGAAAGTATAGTGATCGCAAAAAAATCTATGTTGAGATTTTTGTGGAAATATCCGTTTTGGGACCCCCTGAGTGCCCCCGTTAAAGTGGTTTTTACAAAATGTCTGTCTGTATACAAAGCTAGAGCGTAAACTATTCCATCGACTTCAAACAAATTTGCACCAGACATGTCAAGACATGATGCAAAAACGGTTTTGAAAATTTTGAAAAACAACCCCCTTTTTGGCAAAAAAATCAGTTATTTTTTTTCTATAAAAAATCGGCTCTAACGATTTTGATAAAATTTGGCTTATTTGTAGCCTTTAATGTGCAAAAAACCTCATCTTTCTAAAAATTCTGGTTTAGCTAATAATAATAATAAAAGATATTTGGGGATTTTTTTGCCATAAAAGGGGTGTTTTTCAAAATTTTTCAAAACTTTTTTTGCATCTTTATAGACCTAATTGACGTGTTTGGTGCAAAATTTGTTCGAAATCGATCGAATAGTTTTCTCTCTAGATAATAATAATAATATTTATTAGTTAATCTTCACCTTTAATAAAAAATCACCTCTCCAGACTTGGGGTCACCCTACAAGTCACAGTGAATCTGTTTAATAATTTAAATATGTTTGTGAGAAAGTATGTGCCAGTTCCTGGTACCGTTTATTTACCTTTAAGGTGTCAAACAGTGAATTGTAGGTCTAGGTCTAATTATTCAAATATTGCGTTGCAGGATACTAGGCAGTAACCGTCGAAGTAGATATTTAAAAACTGGTTCCTATAAATTTGTTGGAGAGTTTTTGTCTTCTATATAATTTACATCTCAAATCTAGTAATAGGTAATTTCTAGATTTTAAAAACCAAACAAACTACAATCTAACAATTACAAAACAATCTCTTAAAATATAAATGACCTAATAAACACACAATTAAGAGGTTAAAATATAGCCTAGGCCTACCTACGATTTAAAATGATCCAAGACAACAACACGCTTTTGTTCTTTATCAAATAACAAAATGTATTAGATTTTAATGTATTTTTTACAAGCTATTTTTGAATAATGTATACTTATACAGGTGATTCATCAAAAACAACACTATAATTTGTATTTTCGCAAATTTCTATTTTTGTAAGTTAGTCTAAGAGTAAAATGAAAACATTGCAACAAAGGGATTTTAGTAGGCGTATTCTACACCCGATTCCACATTCACCGTGCAGTACAGAGCGCCCATAAGCCATGTTATCCTAGCGATAATAGCCAACTAAAAAACATCAACTCCCATGCAACGCTGGGTCAGTTGACGCACCCGCTACCCGCATGACAATAAACGTGATTTTCGCTGTAATGGTAATATCATGTCTATTCTCCCGTAAGACCTGCACTGCACGGTGAACGTGGAATCGAGTGTGGCTGGTGCTGCACTCTACACATGTTCTTTCCAAACTTGTAGCTTGGCAACGTTAATTCCCGGAATAGTATAAAAATACACACCACCAATTTGTTAATAAAGTATGTACTATTCAAATTCCATTGATAAACTCATGAAATCTAATCAAATTGTATTTATAGCCTACCATGCCACAGTGTTTATTCTTAAACCCATATCTACCGCATTTATTTCTGTACAACGTAACATAGTTAATAATCCTAACATTCGGTTTGGCTAGCCTGAGATAATTTTTCAATAGTTATGGTTTCAGTTAGAATTTACGTGCTTGATAAATTCTTTGTTGGTTAGCAGCATAGGCGTAACCAGGGGGGTTTTGGGGGTTATAACCCCCCCCCATTGTAAAAAAAATATTTCGCATTTTGTTTACATTAAAATACGCTCTTAGGAGTAACTCGTTTTCAACTGTCGAAGTACAATAAATTATCAATATAATATTGCTAACATTATCTTTGGTCAAATTGGGCACTGGCACTTTATTTTAAATAGATGTAGTGTAGTGTATCAAAGTATAGTGTTCTAAAGGCAGCACACGGAGTTTTGTCCGCCACGGATTATTTGCCGTTGCCGTCATATCAACAGTGGCACGAAGGAGAATATTAGAGTATACATATTGGTCGGAAAAATACACGATCGGTTTATTTACCACTGACGGCAGCTGTGCAGCCGCTAGCTGCCACTAAAATCGACGGATTTTCCACCGTCTCCGCCGAAACAGTGGCGAACGTGACCAAATGCACTTCAATTTTCCTTATTTTAGTATTTTTTTCGTAAAACTATCCTTCAGCCGCGTGTAGAAACCTACTTTCTTAAATAATTGAAAAATATTTCTTCTAGTTCCTCAAATCATGAAACACAATGTAGAATGCTCTAAAATCTTTTCTTCTTTTATTTATTGATTGGATGAACCCAAATATATATATTTTTTTGCTTCCTTTTCAATCGGCGACGGAATAATAATAAAGCGAGAGTTGCTCTCTGTTCATATCTTCATATCAATAAAACATTAAAAGAAATAATATATTACATAACACACTTCGTGATTGATGAACTAGGCACTTCAGTTTAATGAATCCCAATAAGAATTTTAGACGGCACGGCGTCGGAAATTTTACCGCGTGCACACTTTAAATTGTATGACAAATCCGCAGCCGACAAAAAAAACTATCCGCAGCCGTGTGTGTTCCAAGGCTATGGGGCATAGAGGCAGCGCACGGAAAGATTTGGCAGGGGATGAGTCATGGTTGCTATTCTAAATTATTCTAAAATGGGCCTGAATTACAATTATTAGAAGTCGAAAAGTACCTATATCATTTTAAAGTACTTTTGGGGAAGCCTAAAATGTGTTATTTTGCATCTTAATTTAAAAAATTGTCCATGCACCCCCCCCCCTCCCTACCGTTGTAACCCCCTCCATACGGTCGTCCTGGTTACGCCTATGGTTAGCAGGAGTAAATTATCAGTGCTTTTATTAGACCTATAACAATACAAGCGCTAAGCTACGAATCTGAATGGCTTAGGCCTAGGTCTACTTCTTTATTTTTGTAGTTAATAGACATAGTCCCTAAAAAAACACGTTTTTTGTAACAAATGCAATTTGTAAACATCAAATTTCGATCCACAGTAAATTTATTGTAAGATATTTGCTTCGTTTTATTATGATTCTTAATTCTTATGGACGTTAATTTCAAGCGGGTGGTGTGCTGGCACATTCTTAAACAGCGTTTACACTAGGTAACAAAACGTATTAGTCCTACTATCAATTTTTAGAAAAACTAAAAACGAAAATGTTGACAAATAATTTTGTCGTGTTACTAACACATTTATACCACCCGCAGGTTGTGTGGGTCGTTACATCAAAGAATGTTAGGCCTAACATTATTTCTACTAATGGCAATGTAAGGCCTACATCAAAATTTCAGCCTCTAACAATGTTGGTACCAACGTTAAGCCGCGTTTATAGGCTAACTAGGCAGCAAATGAAAATTTGATTACCTTCTTGTTAATGGCAAATGTTGGTCGCCAAAATGTTAAAAACACGTTTTCTTACATATTGTAAATGCTGCTATTAACTACAGAAGACAGCAAAAAAAAAACCATTTCATTTCATAACATTGTAGCCTATTTAATAAACCTTAGCCATATTTATGGCAAATTAATTCGGCCTAAAAGTAATCTGTATAATGTTGATTTTACTTCTACTAAATCTTTAATTAAATTAATTGATTGTAAAATAACCAATGCAAGTAAATTGGTCTGTCCTTATAAAATTTACTTAGATCATTTTTTTAAGTAAAAAAGCAGCTTCAGATAGGCCCTACTGACATTATCTTTATTATTATATTGAAAGGATTATTAATAATAACTAATTATTAAATCATTAGGCCTAGAATGTTATTTAACTGAATGGTACCGCCACCATTTACTGTCTATGATGACTCGTAATAGTCATAATGTTATCCTTTTGTAAATAAAACGTGTTTTAAAAATCCCACGAAAACGAAATAGTAGGCCTATTTGTAGCCTAAGCAATAACTTATATCTATGTAGGGCTAGTATGCAAATTAATACAATTAACTAGTAAAAGAATAATTCACTCTTGTTTTGCTAATACGACGTCAGTATTGTATGTAAATGGGAAGTGACCTACTTTTACTAATAACTTGCATGATATTAACAACTTTTAAATAAAACTTAGTGTAAAAAAATATAATAAGCACGACCTGCTTACGTAAGCTAGTAGGCTATAGATAAGGCATTTGCTAGTCATGTTGGTATATATTTGCTATCCATTATGTGAAATTGAAGTATAGTTGCAAAACGCTCGCGGCCATTAGTTACTGAAAAGTAATTTATTCTAATTACTGTCAAAAGTCATGGATTTCTCAATAAAATAACATGAATAGTGCTGTTTGTTTTTATCAGTTCTTAATCTAGCTTCTGTCATCCAGATCAAAGGCGTTGCTTATCGAATTATATTTGAATATTGCATAATTATATACTGTACACTATATATATTTATATACATATATATATATAGCCTATTAGAAATATTTTAAATGTATATATTATATATAGCCTATCAGAAATATTTTAAATGAAGATAAAAGTCAGTGACTCAAAATTGCACTATTATTTTCTTAAGGCCATGTAATGCTTTTATGATTCTGTTCTCTGAAGAACTTAAATTTAAAAAAACCTGAGATTTATTTTTTTTTAAACTATATGCTACGGTATCTTTATTGTTCGAGGACAAATGGCTGACAGGTGAATAAATGTATAACCTAATTTCATAGTTCGTTAATACAATAGGCCTATTAGGCCTATCTTACCTACCTAGCACGTGTAATTTTAGTATGTAGTATGTAGGACATAATATAGCATTGATTGTACTTAGTGTGTAAAGCACATATAAGTGATACAGAGCTTAAGTTGAAAATGTTTAGTCCTACAATCTTCCCGTGATTAGCATAGATAAAAACTGAATAATAACAATGAATACAGAAACTATAGTTTCTGTATTCATTGATAATAATATGCCATCATATTGCAGAGTTCTTAGCCGTAGGCTAGAATTTAGGTCTTTAATAATTAATGCGATTAATATAATTAATAGGCTACTATTGTGCAAAGATAACCTTAGTTACCGAATAAAACTAGCACCAGTCTTTCGGAGTGTAAAAAGTAGAAAATAATCCAAAATCAAGGACAGCCTCGTGGTACAAATATTGGCCAAATTACATTCTGTTCGATGTAGCCGGACTTGCGCAGATTTCTCTCGCTTTGTTGCGTGTTGCGCTGTTCTCACGACCCAAATATTTTATTGAGTTGGTGTAAGAAACTTAAATCACGAAACCAGTTCAAAATATTTTGTGCTTAACGGCAGTACATAACCGTTAGCGTTTTACTTGCTATAAATATATTAAATCTTGAAATATTATTGGTTAGTAACATCCAAATTATTGATACAATTAGACCTACAATAATAAATTTGTTTGTGTTGCCTAATACAGTAACTTGTTTTTTTTTTCAAAGTAGTGAATGTTGAAATAGGCCATTTTTGTCATAATTTTAAGATTAAGCAACATTTTTGATTTTTATACGAAAATAATATGTTTGTTTTACTCTATTTCAATTTTGTAGGCCTACATTTCCTTCCATGATATAAGCATTCGAAAGTCCTTAGAAACAGATGGGCAATTTGTAGGCTTATTGTTATTAATTTCCTCAAGTCATAAAAGTTTGCAATTATTACCTACATTTCCACATTTATTAGGCTACTGCTAGTTAGGTCTTAGGCTAAATAATATATAAATGCTGGAATACAAAAGAGTTAGAGAACAAATAACACGAAAACTCGTGTCTGTTATAAATGCCTTATTGCAATATCCCACAAATGTTCGATGAAAAAAGTAGTCCATTAAAACACCCGATATTGCTCCTGGATCCACCTGCATTACTACTCGTTCAATGCTCTCCATCTGGTGGCTGCATTTTAATTATGCAGTTCCAGGTCATCGGACTGATGCACGTGGAGTAGGGTCAATGAACTTTGCTAACAAGGTCGTCTCCACGTGTAGGGAATGCAGGAACTTGGTGCAATATAGGAAGAAAATATAGCTCAGCGGTTCAATAACCTCTAGACATCGCGCGCCAACGGAAAAAAGATTCGCGCCTTGACTTCCCGAACAAGGGTATGACGTCATACAAACACCGACCAATCCGAACCGAAAGCCAATCCGGGACTTGACATGGCGACTGATGCGCGCGCAACTACCTCGGCCCAGCTAAGCATTCTCTCTTTTCACGCCATTCTCGGAGCTTGTCGTCTTGAGAGCAGTTGTGGATTATTGTTCTCTTCTATCTCGTGACGTGGTGTGTGAAATACTCGAGTGATCAATTGAGTTGTGTGAAACGTTTTCCAGTGCCTCAGTTCGTGATGTTTCCGATTCTTTGTTATACGGTTAAATGCTTACTACAAATTTGATTAGTGATTCAGTTTTTTTAAAGTTGTCATTGATCCTTATTATGTAAGTCACATATATTTTACTTTAATTAATTTATATGTAACACTTACTGAGAGCATACATTGTTAATTTTAGCTTTATGCTTTTAAAACCATCTTTGCTAAAGAAATACCGCATTTTCTGGAAGTTACGTAGAGCCAATGTGCTATGAGTTAGAGAAGTAGGCCACTTAAAACGTGTTCTGCAATAACATTGCATCTCATGCCTGGATATTGGCAGTTTGTCCCATTAAAAATATGCTTAATATTTTGAAATTTTTTCAAATTTTCTTTTGTGTTTTCGATAGGTAAGATTTTAACGGAATATATAATATTGTAAGAGACTTACAAAATGGCGCCCACCGACGCCTGACGCCATTATATTCTTCAG
Organism: Philaenus spumarius; assembly: GCA_018207615.1. NCBI lineage: Eukaryota > Metazoa > Arthropoda > Insecta > Hemiptera > Aphrophoridae > Philaenus > Philaenus spumarius. The sequence continues at coordinate 69,588 of JAGFPH010000621.1, read as the reverse complement.
TCACGTGATGTATGCGTGCCATTGATTAGTGCAGGGCCTATCCCCTGCGTCACGCATAGCTTTTTGTTTCTTCTGTGCCTTGCCCCAGAGCAGCCATTTTGTTTCTCTCTCTCTCTCTTTTAGGGTTCATTTATAGACCAATCCTATTTAAGGATACTCAATTTTATGCTTCTAACCTGATCTAAATTAATTTGAATGGTTTTAATATTAGGAATGAATGTAGTTATTATGGTTAATTAAGAGTGGAAGATTTTTACCTCACCCCCTATTGGAAGAATTATTTAAATAATAATAATAACGTACCGGTATTTAATTAAACCAAGAAAGACTTTCAGGCTGTTCTTATTTTCAGTAAATACATAATATATTTTAAAATGAAAAGATTGTAATACAATTATCGTCATCTTTTAAGATTAGGCCTAGCCTACACTAAGTTATTCAATTCATCCTTTTCCCATTCCTTATACATATTAATGAAGGTGGTTTTATTGGCTTACAAAATAACACAAGCCTATTAATCATTGAGGATAAACAAGGTGTAAGGAAATGGGCAGAGTACTACATTATTTAAAAAATAAAACAATTATCTTTTACTTTATTATTTCACAAACCTCCTACCTAGGCCTTTATAACTTACTAGTTCCAATCACTTGATTTAATCATAAATATTTAATTGATACATTTTTAAGCATACAAAAAGAATGGGTGGGGAAGGTGTTTATGGAAGCATAGTATTTAATTATTTTTTATCTTACTTTATTTTTCATTAGCAAATAATATTGTAAATTGGACTTCTTTTATTGTAGTCTATATAAATCTACTTAATGTATTCCTGTAATTAAACTATCCCTCCTTCCTAGACCCAGCTAGTATGAGCAGTGTCAAAAGATTCTAAGATAAAAATTCATCTAAAAAGTCTTAAATCATTTTATTAGTATAACTTTTTAGTAAGGCTAAAAATATGCTATTATTTATTTAATTAGGCCTATCCTATGACAACATTTTGCTTCTAAAATAGAAATTACTTTTGTTCCATACGGCTTGTCTATTTCTTTATATATACAGTATAGGTCTCTAAGTAATTCATAACTTACTATAGACCCTAGGCTTTTTACACCTTCCAAAACATACTTACAAAATGATTGTTCATACATTTAAAATACACAATTCATAACCTGCTTTTCAATCATGAATGATAACTTCGGTCCTAAACAATTTTACCAATAAGCCTGTATTGAACATAATATTGTATATTATACCATTAAAACATGTAAACTTATTATTTGTCTCATTTAGTTCATACAATGTTTAGCAAAGCTGAAGTATAGGCCTACATATGAGTTGTAGCTGCCTACTACACAAAATACCGGTACATTAACATTTTAACAAATTAAATACAAGTTGAAATTAGATTGAACAATAAATATACAAGATATAAAAAGCATAAAGGTTGGAATAGGTATTTCACTGTCTTCCTGGTACTGATATTTATAGCTACAGTTATCTAACTTGCTGTAGAACCATGTCAAATGACATAAAGTAAATTGTAACTTATAAAATAGACATATAACATAATTTGAATAAACAAATTTCTCCAACTAAGAGCTAAGGTAGTTAGTTATTGATGAACTTAAAAACAAGATGAACAATATTTGTTTGCAAACATTATTTTATATGTTTCTTAAAGTTAGAGGACTGTATAAAAACATGCCAAGCAAATAATAATAATCCTGATCTTTTATTTTGGTTTATTTTCAGGTTGTAAATATTACACATCTCCCTTACTAGAGTGAAAATGTACATTTATGTAAATATTCAAATTTAAAAAATGAGTTGAATTCCACATTGTAATTTTCCTATAACATTAATTACCATTTTATTTTATGCTGTTAGGCTATTTTGTATAGCCTACATCAATTTTCAGTTTCTCCAAGACATTTTTAGGTTGGAAACAGAAGAAACAAGAAACCAGTGCAAAGTGGGGAGGCTCGGTGTTTGGTTGTATCGGGGAGAGAAGGAGGCCATGACTAGTCTTTATATTAAGTCAGTCTTTTTCTCTCTCCTATTTTCCCACCGAAATTATCTTCCTCCTGCTTTGCTTTATCTCTTCGATGTCTTCATTGGTTTATATTAAATATAGGTACCGTACTCTGTTAGTTTATAAAAGTACATGTATATTTGGATTTTACTATGTTTAAATATATATACGATATACTATATAACACTGATCTGTTGGTTATAGTTTGAAGAAAAGTCTAGTCTTATTTTTATGTTTTATGTTTAGTGGTTAAGGATAGTTTTAATAATACGGTATTAAATTAGTAGATTAGTGTTATTACAATTTTAAACTGTTATTTTTAGTCTGCCCACACTTAGTTTTAATATTCGATTGTTATAATAATTAAATAGGCCTACAGCCCACTATTATATGTTGTAGTACAGAAACTATTCAAACTAAACTACTAAACATAACAGATATCTTTTAAAAATTACTTTTCCGTTGACAGCTGTTTTGCTTTTTCTCAGAACTAATGACCCAACTTTGGAAGGAATCCTTGAGATATTGAACCCAAAAGGTTTTGAGCCATTTATTTTGTAGATTTTACAAGAGTTTATAATTCTCAATTTAATAGTTTCAAAATCTCTGCCATTTTGTGAAAGTACGGTTTGTGAAATATTATAAAACTACATTGAAGCCTTTGCCCTAAAGTTAACAATATGTCTCCACGCCATTCATTGTGACAGGAGTGCTATCCCCTGCAAAAAAGTTATAATGTTCAAGCTCCTAAGTAAATCTATGAATGGTGTTGCCAAATTAATATCTATTTTCTTTTTTTTTGTATTTTTTTACGAGTAACTTGTTTATTTTGTTATGAGGTATTTCTTCTTTAGATTTGGTTACATAAAGAGTTTAGGTTGGCAGCACTACTCTCTTTCCTATAAATTGCTCGACTGCGGTGATTTTTGTAGTAAGCCTATTTCTCGTTATTGAAGAATGCTAAACTATCTGTTTTTAAATTTAACTATCTGGCCGCCATTTTTGTACTTGTAGGCCTTTCGTTTTTCGTTATTTTTGAGAAAGTAAAACTAGTTGCAAATTAACGCGTAAAACTCAATATAGCATCTAGAGAGATAAAAGGAAGTATTTTAGGGCATATGATACGAAATATGTATCTTTTGATTTCTCTTAGCACTTTCTTATGAAAATTGTTAACTACTATTAGCTAAGTAAATTATTTTTTTATGAAGCATATGCTTTCAAGAAGTAAATGTCAACTAAATAGGCTATGATACTTAAATTTGTTTTGTATTTAAATTAATATCCCCCACTAAAGAATAATAGGCTGTAATCAAATGCTGACATTATGAGCTTGAATATTTATTGCAAAGTTTTCGTTCTAAAATAATCAAACTAGGCCCATATAGCTTAAGCCTCTCTTCTTATTTATTAATGTAAAATTTGATTAAAAATTATACAGTAATTTAAATATAATATTACAACACTACAGTAGTATATTATTGCACACATTTTTGATGCTAGTCATATACTGTATTATTAGGTTTAGTTACATAAATTCCCTTTAAATTTTTTTATTATTATTTAAAAGTTAAAATTTTACATCCTTAAAAATCGTGTTTATTTTACCTACATAAATGGTGTATTTACGTTTTCTGTAATTTTTCTTGTTTTTCATATAGGCCTAAACTTGTTTGCAATTACAATAATCCATTCTATACTTTCTGATAGTTGTTTGTACAGATCTCATAAGGAGATTTGTTATTTTTATTTGCTAATTTTATGATTATTTATTGCCTTACTAGTTGAAGATTGTTTGTAATTACAGTATTTAAAATTTAAAGCAAGACCTTTAGTCATATTATGTTTATTTATATGTTATAATTTGCATATGCATAATTTCGAAATATGTTTCAAAAATATTTTTAAACCTGTTTCTAATAAATATGATTAGACCCATTTCATTCTGAGATGATTTTCAAAATTGTTAAATTTTACTTGTTTTTATAAATTCTAAAACAAATTAGATTTTGGGGAAAATAACATTTATAAGGTATCCTCTAATGTTAGCTTCAACCATGTGCCTAATATGTAATTTTTGGAGGATAAAGTAGAAGGAATGCCTGACTTTAAACCACAGTGTGTATGATGTTTAGGCCTATAAACTTTTAGTAAGAACTCTCTTAACAGATGGTATAAGGTTCAATGAGATCATATAATATAACCGATTTAATCTTAAGTATATAATCTAGGTTTGCATTATGTTGTTTATGTAATTATAACTCTGTAAATAGGTTACTTGCTATAATAATGAAGTAGGCATACAATTTATAAAATAATAAGGTTTGATATTGTAACAACTACGGTACATTATCAATGCATAATAATCTTTCCATATATTAAAAAATATATATATCATATATTCATAATGTCAGTAATTTATGTGAAATATTAGACCTATATAAGATTGTCCATCTGGTTAGCCTAAAAGGATAATAATACTAACTTAATACGACTATTATAAAATATGTAGATACAAATGTGTAAAACAGTCTACACACAAGTTTATGTTAAAGGACCATTTGAACTATTACTTTGCATTTCTTTATAATGCACATTTTTCTCGGTTGCTCATTTGTTGTAAAATGAGTTAGTGAAAATGTGTGCTCTATGCCTAAATCAGTATGAATTCGAAATTTATTTAGGCCTATAAAACCAATTATTTCCAAATATGTAAGTCTTGTATTTGTAAAATACAAATAACTATAATAAAGAAAATATAATTTCTCATTTACTTCATGTGTGACACCACTCATTAGAAATGCTCTTTTAACATGAAGTAATGTAGGTTGGTAGACAACATTAATGCATTTTAAATGGGAGTTCCGAGTGTAGGGATGTATGTACCTGAAGGCCTATGATAAAAACTATTATTGGTAATGTTTTAAAATCTATTCCATATATTTTAAACCTTTAAGTAAGGTCCTGTACCAGATTTACAAAATATATAAAAAAACTGTTTAAATTTAAAATGTTTATTATTGTGCAACCTTTTATAAACAAAGAAATATTTTGTATCTGAAATACAAGAGATAAAAGTGTGATTCTGCTACAGCCTCTTTGTTTTTTGGAAACCACAATAAAAATTGTAACTTTCTCTGAGTTCCTAAAACAGAGATACAGGTACTGGGAACTATAAAAAATACTAACTTTCAGGAAAACGAAATTAAAGTAACAGTGTCAGAAAAATGTTATTTCTTTACCTTTAAGACTGTCCATCACTATATTCATTGGAGTTCTTAGATTCTATGGAAAAACATAGAAACCAAGTCAGGTATATATTTAAGGGGAAAATTTTTAAAACTAGATCAGTTATAGTAGTAGTGTAACTCAATAGCCTAGAATCCTCGTGCCTCTCAAGCTCTTATACAACGTCGTATTGACAAGCCTAAAAAAAAACTTGCTGCAAAAACATTTCCGAGTGAAATTAAGCAAAGTTAAGAAGGCTGCAACTTTTCCAACCGAAGCTGCGTTCTCACTGCCTGTTTTAAATTTCACTAATATTTACAAAAACTATTGCTACGGGTTTCTTCCTTTAAGAGTTTAGTAACCAATTCATATTTATCGCTTAGCTATTGTTCAATACTTCTGACCACTGCAGCAGAAATATAATGAGTGAGACAACAATACAATACAGTTTTATGCGGTGGCGATCCGGATGAATCAAAAAGAAAGATTCTTTGTGTGAAACAACTGTAATATTAACCTGTACACCAGTAGTTATAGGTAGACATAAATTGTATAACCTTAAAACAGTTATTTTATTGAAAAAATCAAAACCAAGACATCTGCAATTGGACCTGATAAATTTCTTCAAATATCTATTTTTCTGGCGGAACGATCTTCTTTTTAAATATGGTTTTGCATAAATGACGATCCTTTTCTTAAATAATTGAACCCTTTCGTAACAAAAGTTCTAAAAGTAAAAGTTTCTAAGTAAAGTTTGTTTTATCACGGTCATTAGCAAATTCTCTGATGTGATGTATCTAAGCTACTCGCACACTTTCCTTTATTTAAATACCTGTCTTGTTCATGTTTTGCACAACATGAAATGTCTTAAAGACATTTTCAAATACTGTAGGCTACCAATAGGCGTACTACCATAGACCCGTTTATAATTTCATCTCTTCGACGTTTATGTTTTCTCTTCTGATTTGAGGGGAAATTCCTTCTACCAACAAGCCCAGTTTCCTCTGGAGTATATCCGTTGCATTTCTTGACGTAATTTTACCGTTCAGACGGGGTTATTTTAGAAATTAAATGAAAAAAATGTCCAGATTAATGGAAAGTTGACCAACGATGCCAATTGGTATGGAATACTCTTAAACTCAAATTCGTGGAATTTATCTATCGTTCGCGATTTTTACAACATTCACAACCACTTTGGTTTTTCTAATTCCGTAATTAAAGAAGAAAAACGTTGAACCCTTATAGGCTACTCATTTGTATTGATACAGACACATTTCTCTGCGAAGTTAGAAGCTACCAAGCTGAAATTTGGCTTGTAGTTATAAAGCGTTCTAACGACGAATCAAATGTAAACAATAGTTTGGTTTACATTTTGAGCCGAAGTTTCGTATTTTATAATTTGTATTTTTGTTGTTTGATAGGCTTTTTTAAAGACGCCAAAACTATTTTTTTAATCATTTTGTGATGTAGTTTTCAAAATATTACGGGACCAAATATATTGATCGAACCCTTTTCGCCTCAATTTTGCTGAAAGTAATGTAGCATTAAAAAAAAATACCAGTAATCCTAAAGGTCCTCATATACTTTGCAGGAAAACTGTTAAGTAGGGAATCCTAAATTTTGTTGAAGTCGTGGAAAATATTCGGTATACAAATATATTATTTAATTTTGTTTCTAATGATAGATGATAATATTTTTACAATTTTTGTTCGGACATTTGCCATTATTTGTGTATACAGTAAATAACACATGGTGTTACGATAGATAAATCAGCTCTCCTTATCAAGTGGAGACATTAGGCCTGTGTTAGACGTCTAAAATCAGAATAAGGATGAACCCAGAATTAGAATATTAGAGCTGATTTGTCAACAAACTATGAGACAAAACTCGTTCAACTAACACACACACACACAAAGAATGACGAAGACGACAAGGCTGCTATCCTGAAGCAGGTGAAATCCAGTTAAAGTGAACCACACTTCTTTTATGGTACTGCACGGGCTCTTGTCATATTACTGCACATATTATTTTTCATGTTTAAGTAAAGCTAACCACAATGGCGTTGGTTTTACGCTTGTTTAGCTGATCCGGTTGTTCGCTAATTTTATATATTATGTGGCTTGAACTATAGAAAACGAATTTATATGTTTTTGTCAAACTGGTTGGCAATTACAGTGTACCTTTAATTTTTCCTGAAATGGACCTACAACTTAGAAATAACAATAAAGATATTTATGTGTGTTGTTTTTTTGTTCAAACAAAATGTATAATTTTTCACCAGTGTAGGCCTATGTGTGTGTTTTTCACTAGTGTGTACTGTCTAGAACTTAAGTTAACAAATACAATGTTTTTACTAATTTTTTAACAATATCCTATATATCATAATTTACAAAAAAGATACAAATAGAGAATTTTAGGCGTTCGTCTTTTTGTAAATTTGGGCAAATTTACTGCAAGAAAACACGAAGCTATACAAGTACCTAGCATTCTAAAGTAAAACTGCTTTTTATATAGAAAATTGGTAAATCATACATTGATATTAATTTTCCTATATATTTGGTCGATGTTTGAAAATAAAATCTCAGATTCATAATGGTTTTATCAAAATGATCCTGCAGTGGATTGTATCTTGGATACCATATCCTGCAGAACAATTACAAGGATATTACCGTTGAAATGAAAGTCCTTTGTATCGAATTACATTAAAGTATGACAAGGTAAAGCTAGAGATTGTTGACGCACAATCCAATAAAAATAAGAAAACAAATCAAAATATAATTTTTGTCTCTTAACTATCTATGAATACCGTATGTTATATTTATATGTTTTCAATATATTTCAATTGCAACTTTGTTGTTTTTCTGTAATTTAACACAACGGCAGCAATAAAACAAAAAAGTGTTTTTTGCGCAATCTCTCCTAACAGGGTTGGTGAGATTGCGCACAAGGGTAGAAGAGGTTGTTGACAAAAATAATACACTTAAATTGTTTTTTTAGAATATTTTAATGCAAATATTATATTATTTGGATTTAATTTTACAAAATATATTTTATAATATGTAAATAGCCTACTAAATCTTCTGCTTGCTCCTCATTTTGTACTGCTTAATAATTTGATTGAAGCCTGTGTTTCATTACTGTATATATATTGGAAAAAAACAAACAATACTCACCACTCCAAAAAAAATATTAATTAGTCAATTTCCAAAACGTTATTTTATTATTTAATATGTTTTACATGTAAACTGCAATTACACAACATTACCAATTCCTACCATTGAATCTAATGTAAACATCGCGCAATCTCTCCTAAGTAGTGGATGCGCAAACTATCCTATTTAGGTAGGAGAGATTGCGCGGCCTGTAAATCAACATGGCCGCTTTACAATCGAAATTTTGTTTCTTCGTACAGTTAGTTTAGGTAAGTAGCTTACTGAAAATATGCCTAATTTCAAAATATTTTATAGTAGTGCCATTCTATAGAAATCAAGAAGAACAGTTATGAAAATTGAATCACTTAGGCCAATCTGGCAACAAAACGTAGAATATGAAAGATGTTTTACAAACCCGCTGAAGAAATAACCTATAACTTACTCTCAACTAGACATTTGACTACCGTACTGAGGTTGTTCAACTATCTGAAGTCGATGCTCACTAACTCTATCCCTTCACCCTGAAACACAGTGTGCACAATCTGTCCGCCCGCGCCATCTCTCCTAGCTTTACCTTAAGTAGGCCTTTATTTAACAAGTACCTGAAGACATGTTATTTACTAGGAACTAATTTTAGAGCAAACACAATGTATACTATTTTCTAGAAATTACAAGAAGAATTAAAAATCTAAAACACGTTAACGCAAGTTCAATTGGAACTAGGAAGTACAAATCACAGAAACCTGTGCGCGTGTACGGTATGGGACGATCGAATAAGAAATACTCGATTATTTTCTCTCATTAGATCATGCAACTATTCAAACCATTATTTTTTGGCAATACATAGCGTCTACAGTGCCTGACAGATTATAGAATAATCTGGCTAACGATCTTATTGTTCAGTAAACTATAGTGCGTCGATAGCGCTAATCATGTCAACACGGCGTTTTTCTGTAGAGTAACCTACAGCACGATAGCTTGGCTACAAAGTTAGTGTAGTCCGTTATATCGAGAATTGGCTCTAGCTATTAACAAGACGTTATACACGGACCTAATCAATAATTATGGCGGGAATATATATTGGTGAAGTAGGCATACTTTTTTACTTTATATGGAAAGAATGACATATTTTTCATAAAAGTTAGGATCCCCTTAAGTTTTCTTATAAAGTGTAACATTAAAAAAATTTCCAATACCGTACTTTCTGAAATAGAGGGGGAATAATGTTTTACATCTTTTTTTGAGAATACTGTTTTCATAATAGAAAATTATTTTCAAAACATACTTTTGAAATGAAACTTAAAAAACTTCATACTTTTTCATACTTGAGTTCATAACTTGAACTTTTTTTCATACTTAAATGAAACTTGTTTGAAATGATACTTCTCGTTCATTTGTTTTCTCGGCGTACTAGATTTTATCTTCGAAGTTCGTCTTATTTATTTTCAAATTGTATAAATAATAAATAAACTCAACACGGGCGCAGAACACCTTGATAAATAAACTAAACTCGCACGTGTCTTACACAAAACGTCAAAGTAGCGAATTGTAGCCTACAGTGTTAATTCCTCGCCGATCGCTTCCGTAGGTTGCATGTTTGCGCCGGCATAATTATAGAACTCGGAGCATTTCTACTTGAATTACGTTTCCTGTGCAGTAACTTAACTTACTAGACTACAATATAATTTCCTTTTGCAATTAGTAGCCTAGTTCAATACGCGAGAGGCGGGAAGACAATATGTTGCAAGAAGTTTAACTAGTTATATAATCTTAATTGAATTAATTCTACTCATGAATAGACAGTTTATTTTAAACAAAATATGTATATTTACCAGACTCGGTAAAGATAGGTAATTGTTTGAATAAAAACCAGCTGGCGCGATCAGCTAGCATCCCTTCCTCCATCTAGATAACTTGTTATCTCTGTGCCAAATTTCTCCCTGAGATCCACTTATACTCCATATTTATCTCAAGCGTTTTGTTTTGAGACGACAAACACCGCCGAGGATCTCAAGCTTCTAAGTCAAAGAAAACAAGCTCCTCCAGCGAAATACAGTAATAAATTCCCGAACCTCTCCTTTTTTTTAGTAGAGTTAAAAATACATTCTTTTGTTAAAAAATCTTTAGGTTTATGTAACAAATAAATATATAAAAATTGAAATTATACGGTACCAGAAACTGGTACATACTTTCTCACAAACGTATTTAAATTATTAACACTAAGGACGCAGATGTGATAAACAGTGTCTCGGCTAGACACTGAACACAGTGTATTGCGTGCTTCGAAAGCCAACTCCCGTATTGAGAAATATGCGGGTTTTTGCATATGGTACTGCAAATAAGCCAAATGTTATCAAAATCGTTAGAGCCGTTTTTTTATAAAAAAAATAACTTATTTTTAGGGGGTTTTTTTGGTCAAAAAGGGTTTTTTTCAAAAAATTTCAAAACCTTTGTTCGAAATCGATCGAATAGTTTTCTCTCTAGCTTTGTATACATACAGACAGACATTTTGTAGAAACCACTTTTTTGGACTCAGGGGGTCCCAAAACGAATATTTCCACAAAAATCTCAACATAGTTTTTTTTGCGATCACTATACTTTCTCTATACACATTCATACTTATCTATGGTATGTATAGTGAGAATGTAAAAATGCATATTTACAGTAAATCTGAGTTGGCGTATACAGGGCGGAGATAATTCAGGCTGTAGTCATAAAAACTTCGTATAGGCCTACACGGAACGCACTTTTACCAGGTATCCACCATTTTTTTTTTTTTTTACTAATAACCGCGATTGAAATTTTGCACGTTACTCTTTAATGTAAAGTCCTAGTTTGTAGAGCGAAATCAACTAATTATAATAATCTGTTTCAAAATAGTACCCATTTAAACAAGAACAACTCAAAAACTATTTTTTTTAACGTGAAGTAAATTGTTGAAGCCATTTTCATTTTCTATCGAATGGTATAACTATAAACACCATTTAACAAAGGGTAGCCTAACAGTAAAACAACGTACAACTTAATTAATTGATCGTGCAAATAAATTATTGCCTACGCTTTCTTCCTATAAATGTTGAACCCTAGGACGCTATTTTATTGTTAAGATTTGTTCGATAGTTTTGACAGTTTACAACTGGATAGAAAATGAAACAGGATTCAAAATTACTGGTTTTAAATTTATTTTAAAATGTTTAAACGGCCGCCATTTTAAATCGGATTATTGGAACTAGTTGGTTGTTAGGTCTTTACATTGATGAGTAGCCCAATATGCAAAATTTAAACTCAACCGATTGAACCGTTTTATAGATACAAATTATTTAGAAAAAACAAAATGGCGGATAATGGTAAGAGAAGCTTTTGTGTTAATTTGTAGTTTTTCTTGATTTTGTCCACTCTCTGAATTATCTCTTCGCATTACAGAATCAGCCTGTGTATCACATCTGTAAGATAAAGCAGACAAATATTATAAAAATACTCCAATTTATTCGTACCAAAAATCTTTCAAAATGTAGCCTACATTCAGAGAGTTATCACCACAAGTACCGTTAAAAGTTATAAGAACATATACCCAAACAAAGCCCACTATCATGCTGTTTAGCCAAACAGGCTTCGCGCGACCATTGAATACAATCGAGATCTGATGTAATTAAGAACTACGCTTGTTATTGACTCCAACCAGTTACACTCCAGATAGTCATGTAAGTTATGTAGAGTACATTCTATTTGTGACACAAAGTACACTTACTTTCTCTGTGATTGCCACTCTTCACAAATTTATCATCGGCTTTCCAGACTATAAAATGTCTACTTCTACTACCGAAATTTGAAGGCTCTGTATGTAGTGAGGACAGTG
>JAGFPH010000621.1:12007-26187 GCA_018207615.1 Philaenus spumarius | reverse complement strand
GATATTCCACAGCACAAATATCTAACTGGAATAGGGAAAGTACGTGTTTTGTTACCGCAGCAAGGGTTATATATTGCTATCCGTACGGAAGGTTTTATCACAGGTAACCGATAATCTACAGCACAAATATCTAACTGGAATAGGGAAAGTACGTTTTTGTTAGCTCGGCAAGGGTTACGTATTGCTATCCGTACGGAAGGTTTAACACAGATAACAGATATTCTACTGCACAGATATCTAATTAGAACAGGGAAAGTACGTGTTTGGGTAACTATAAATCGTTCTGCTTGCTAAGTTGAACGACTATTCCACAGGTAGTAGATCTAATTTCGCCCTTACCGATGACTTGACAACACATTTCAGTTGTAGTAAAGGTACACGTGTGGCTTTGTAGTAAGTATATAACACTTTTTAGTATGGCAATTGGCTCTCTGGGTAAGTGATATTTTCTCTGTAGAGTTACCAAAATTTTATTCAACCTATTCAACTAACCAATATTGATAACCATCACTAAATTAATTGTGCTTTGGCAATGGGAACCAGTTAAATGAGAAGCCGACTCCCAAATACAGCGTCAACAAACACCGATTATACAAAAAAAATTTGAGTTGCCCCCAAAATCCCCCATTGTTGGGGGACACTCAAAATTTCCGATAACGTTAAAAGATACTTTGGGTTAAGTTAGTATCGTTCCTCAAAAGATATTTGTTTGTTAAGGAAGAGGGACGGACTTTTTGTACACACAGTGAAGCTTACTTTGTTGAAAACTGGCTTTTATATGATCTCGTAAGCGTGTTAAGAGGGCTAACCAAATCCTGTTTATTTCTAGTGTTATAACTATGTCTTGAGCTGTGAAATATTCTGCTTAACATAGATCAAATTTAAATAAATATCCTACTATGTGTCCCAAAAGTCCCCCCCCTATTATTTTTTTAATTAATGGAAATAAACAGATTTGCTTTGGTAATTGTTAGCATGAACAAAAATTGAGTTTTTGGGTGTATCGTAAATTTCAAACCCTCCCCCAAAAATTTTACAATTGTTTCAACCAGTAGGTATAATTATATAGCCTATAATTGTATATAAATTACTATACAAACTAGGCATAGTTTTGTTAGCAGTCTTGTAGTAGGAACATAAAAACTGGTGTTTTCAAAAAAAGAAATTTGAAGTTTATATATAGGCTATTTCTATACATTTCTATTTAGAACTAAATTACAAAACTTTTTTACAATTTGAAAAAATTACAAAAAATGTTTACTACTTTTTATGTAGGCTTAAAGTTAAACTTTTCGTTTCATTACTGGACATTTTTTGTTTCTTGAGCTAATAACTTTGTAAATTTTACATCAATCAATTTTTTTACTGATATATATGAAATTTTTGGAACCTTTCTCTACAAAAAAGCTACGGAATACTTTTTGATTGGGGTATAATTACTATATTTGGCAAATTTGTGAAAAAATGCTTACAAACATTGCCGCGGTTGTAGGGTTAAAGACTTTTTTTTACGTGAGCGTAAATATTATCATATCATATTATACGTAAATATAATACAGTTTCTGCGTTTTGATAGGTTTTACGATAGTTAACCACGCTGTAAGATTTCTTGGAAAGGAAATCATTTCCAGTAACAAGGAGGTAAAACGTTCCACGTAAGAGTTTCCTCGTCAGATTAGATACGAGAGAGTTTAAAGTTGTGCAATAGCAATGGCCAACTCTACTACATTCTTAGAATACCTCATCAAGTCAAGAGAAAGGAAAGTAGAAATGTTTTCAATTAATTGTGCAATCCGTAACTTTAGTAGGTCAACATCAAACAATTACACATCAGAGAATGTTATAGCGGCGGTATCGCCTAGCATGTAAAATACAAGTATTTTAATGTTAGTAGTTAGTCGTTGTACCGCACTAAACCGTGCAAGAAGACGTGGAGTAGGAGAAAATCAATTCTAAAACCCAATAAATGTAAATCTGTTCTATATTATAAGCAGGAAAACTTTGTTTTTACTAAAAAAAATTTTAGATTTTGTTCAAACTTGTAAATATTTTCTTGCGGGCGACATGGACTGTGTGTCCAAATGTGAGAAAGCGGATAAATTAATTTTGAAGATAGATATAGTATAAAGCATGCTAACCATCATGACTATCAGACCTTACTGCCGAAACTAAAGGTCTACAAAGTACTACAAATAACAACAACAATAAAATAGATTTACAATATTACACATGAAATAATAAAACTAAATAAGCAACAAAATAAAAATCCCTATAAATAGGCGACGTCATAGCTTGGTATCTGTGTCGAGGTCACTACTTAAAAAAGAGAAGTTTTCGACAAATGCTCCTGAAAAAGAAAAAAACAGTTAAATAAAATTAACATAAAATAATTTAAAGAGCACCTTACAGTTTACTTAGCATAATACATTTTAAAACATGTCAAATAAATGAACTAACCAAAAATTATATTTAAAAAAAGAGAAGCAAATAGTATATTACAATAAATCAAGTAGTAAATTATTAACTAAACTTATTACAATATAAATAATTGAATTATATCATATTATACAACACATCCATAAAATACATGTATACACGACACAAGGAGCTTAACAACGACAAACACTTATTAAACTTAATCATTATAAGATACATCAACCAATACAATCAATCCTACATTTGCTTTAAAACCTTACGTACGGACAGCAATACGTAAACCTTGCTGAGCTAACAAAACACGTACTTTCCCTATTCCAGTTAGATATTTGTGCTGTAGAATATCTGTTATCTGTGTTAAAACCTTCCGTACAGATAGCAATAAATAACCCTTGCTGAGCTAATAAAACATGTACTTTCCCTATTCCAGTTAGATATCTGTGCTGTAGAATATCTGTTATCTGTGTTAAAACCTTCCGTACAGATAGCAATATAATTATAACCCTTGCTGAGCTAACAAAACACGTACTTTCCCTATTCCAGTTAGATATTTGTGCTGTAGAAAGTCTGTTATCTTTGTTAAAACCTTCCATACGGATAGCAATACGTAGCCCTTGCCAAGCTAACAAAACACGTACTTTTCCGGTTGGTTTTAAAATTGTTATAGTTAAAAAATTTGGGATCCTACATTTTTTATATGGTGTTAACTTTGAGAACTGACATATAGGCCTACAGTATGCTGAAAATTTTAAATATAATAAAACTTTAAAGTATGTTTTTTATTTTATAGTAAGTAATGAATTATTGTGTCGTATTTTTGCTGTTAAAGTGAGTTATATTTTTCTTTTGTTGTCTAAATCTTTTTTGTTTTGTATGTTTTTTTCTTACTGTAATAAAAGGAATGAAAAAAAAGGGACACAAAGGAAACAATGACTAACTAATGTGACCTCCTTATTTTTTAGAAATATTCCTCAATGTTATCTATTGAAAAATGCATTTAATGTTCCACCAGATACAATATGCACCGGCAATTTTTTGAACAGGTTTGGAGCACAATACGAAACAATTTCCTAAATGCTTCACTATTTAGACGAGATACTGCCACCCTATTTCTAGTCCTTAACATAATCAAATAAATATAGTACAGTAAGTAACATAACGGTAAAACTATTTTTTTTATAAACAATGGAAAAGAAGGTTCAGTCCTACCTTTTCCAATATTTCCTAAATTGACGATAAGAGGTTATTGAGTTATGCCAACCACATTTCACTGATCTGGGGAGGGGAGTAGCGGTGACCTGGATCTTCACGCATGCGTATTATACAATAGAGAGATGTTTTTATATGCATTTTTCTTGTTCTATATGGGATTCAAACTTTTCAGAACAAGTTATGACAAATATATTTCACATTCATGCTGAGGCTTCCTGTGTTTGGGATCCTTTCATTAGTCCCCACCTCCAATGTATAATTCAATTCCGTCCTAGTTATTGTTAGTGTTAACAAATGAGACTTACACTTCTGTTCATTTAAATACAGTTGTTTGTTATCGATTTTAAACCTCGTAACGAGTAATACTAAAGTAGATCAAACGTAGGCCTTCTCATTTTTGTAGAGAAAGTCATTTTGTAATTTGACTTATGTACTTGCCAGTTGTCGGGAGTATGTGGAAAGTTTGTTTCTGGGATATAATGGCGTTTCGCCCGCACTATCCTGGCACTTTCCCAGGTTTCAAAATAAATGTTCACTAACAAGTAACCTGAAGAACTGATTTAGAAATTCCATTTTTTGTATTATTAAGGATGCCTCCACTGTCCACGATGTGGTTAACGATAAACCATATTTGTTTTAAACACTCATAAAACTCTTCATCTTTTTAAAACAGAAATTAAAAAATGGCACAGGCGCCTTCAATTGTATTTTTAAAATATACTATTGAATTACAAAAAGCTTCACCTGCGAATTTTCTACGTAATGAACATAAAGTGTTATTGCTTATGTTCTTCAATTGTGAATAAAGTTATTTTTTACAATTCGCGAAAATTGTTTTATAGCCGTCTCTACTGCGAAAGATTTCACAGATTTTCGTATTTTTTCTTTATTCTCTTTGTAACAAAATTAGGTTGGACATTGACTTGCTTCATTTCATCTCGCTCCCATAGGATAGACAATGAAATGTCCTGATCCGTACCAAAACAGCTTTCGCTCAAATGTTTCTTCGCCTTCGCATCATTCTTGGTCTACGCACACTTTTCTTCCTTGTTGGTTCTAGGATAAAGCACTTTTCCTTTGACATGACCGATCCATTTACTTTTTTCTTTTTACTTGAAACTCGACCAACTTTTGTCCTGCTCCAGAAGTCATCATTCTTTACTACTCTTGGCCAGTAATTTGCCGTTTCTTCTTCATCACCTCTAAAGTGTCACATTCGTAGTACAAATTTGACTATACAGTAGAAAATCCTCAACTACTTTCGTCCTTGCTTTTCATCCTGTGTTAAGTTGTACAAACCGGACATCCGGACCATCACATCTTCGTCCGCTGATGCATTTACTGAAACTATAGGACCTACATTTCCTAGATAGGCCTAAGTAAATCTTTCTACATCTACTATTTCCTCTTTCATTAGAGCTTTTGTTTTTATTGGTAATCATGATGACAAAGCTGAGTTTAATAATTGCTGTTATATTCAATTGCTGGTACAATCAACGGATTCAGTTTTGCAGATGATCAAGTTCTACTGACTCAAGAACTTATATGAATATATGATCAGGAAGCTACATAATATGATGATATTATTTGCATGATGGTATGTACTATAATAACATAAATAGTAGACTAAACATACGTACTTTGGAAACAACACAAGCTGAGGCTGTGGAAGCCTTAGATAAAATAATATCCAAGGAGTAGAACATACCTTGAATGGCTTGAATAGCATTTTATGGGATTTCTCGGTATCTAAAAATAATAACAAGTGAATACGTGATATGTTTTTATTGTAAAGAGGATCATAACTTATAGCTCTAAAATTCTGAAATAGGAGCAGGGGCTGTTTCAGTATTTATTTGTTGGGTAGGGCCGGTTTCTACTGGTGGGGTTTGGAGGGGCTGGAGATTTGTTTGAATTTAGATGCAAAAAGATGAGTTTTGTGGCTTCTGAGGGCAAGTTATTAGTCTAAAGTTCAATGGGTATAATATATTAATCATAAAAAATAAAATATGAAGTTTTATTATTATTTACCATACTTAACAGAACAAACTGTTTTTATTTGTTATCTATCCCACGTTTGTAATTTATTATTTGATAGTACATGCATAGAAATAACCAGACTAGTATACGAAAAATTATATTTCACCAAAATACACTTTAATACCTATAAAGGTCATAAAATTATTTGTTAAAATTAAACTTGCGTTAATTTAATGTGAATATCACAACACAACACTTACGTCAATATAAATGTTACAAAATCTGCAGGTGGATGTATAATTCATTTCATTACAATACAAACTGTAGGCCTAATCGTGTGCCCTTCTGAGAAGCAAATTCATCTATCTCAGGATTATAATAATTGAAAAGTTCATAGCTTGCCTCCTTTTCAATAGATATTATGGATTGAAATTATTATAATAATTATATTGAAGTTATTATTATATTATAAATTAGATACTATAGAGCCTTTTCCAGTCTCTCTAGCTTTCAAATTTGATTTAATCTTTCTCATTGTAGAGAATGTCCTTTCAGCAAACGCTGCTCTGTAGAGACCGGAACCGCCAATACAATGTAGCCTACATACTGCAATATGTTGTAGTTCTTGGAATGATGTTGTAGTGTTTGAAAACAATTAACATCTAACCAGGCCGCGTTAGCTTATAATTACTCGCAACTACGAACTTGTTGCACCAAATACACAATGTGTTATATTAATTGGTTTGTTTGAAAAATGCATTTTCATTCCTAAAAACATATGAATTTATTGACGATTTACTTTTCTTATTGTTTTAAAAATAAACCTTACAACCTAACGTTTAATATAAATTGTGTATTTAAAAAAAATCGTATTTCCAATTTTCACTTTTGAAAATGTTGGTTAGGCCCGGAACTACCCGCTGGAGCCACTGCTGAATAGGATTAAGGAACAAATGCTGGAAACTCTGCAATTAATTTATGGTAGCGATCTGTGCATTTCTCAGCAGCTTAGGTTAACGAATCAAAGAGTGGATAGAGTAATTATCATTTCATGTACAGTGAAAATATATTAAAACAAAACAGCTATGTTTAGAGAATGAGAGAGGTTCGTTTGCCAAAACAGTAGAGTTGTCAACAGTTAGGAGATGTGAGACAGAGAAATAGTTTTTGAAGAAAGTGATTGAGAGAGAGAAGACGAGAGCTGGTTATAATAGTATGTGCTTTTCCTTTTAAGGTTGTTCAGTACCATTCCAGTAAACGGATAGAACTCAGCGAGCAAAGTCCACTTTGAGAAGGCTGGACGTATGCTTTTGCATTAGTGAGACGGTCCAGCGCGACTAAAATATCGATTGCGTTTTTACCAATTTTGGTCTTAAATAAGATTGTGCAGGCTTGTGCATAGAACAGTAACTTTTCAAGAAAATTCAAATTTATAATCAATAGATAACAAAATTTGTCCCGTTGTTTTAGCGCTTTTAAGTAATTGAACTGACAATCATGCTTTTGTCTGGTTTATAAACAAATGTGTTTATTATTTCTGAAATCTACGAATTATAGTAGTACAGATGTTTTTGATCAATTTTCTGAAAATTCATCAAACAGTTCATCTTCAAAATGCGATGTAACGTTTGTAAAACTTCAGGTAGCAATTGCCTGTATTCAGGTAGTTGTATGGAACTGATTTGACGTGGACTTGAACGAACATAACATCTTTACTGTATACCAGGTAGATGAATGAAGACTGGAATGGAATAGTAGTAGGAAAAGTTAACGTCATAACTAAATGTCATCTTTGGCGTGAACCTTAACAAGTAAGCTATCACGGTTTAGTTAATACAGAATCTTCGGCTGGACAGAGCTCCAGAGAAAGACTTGATGTCAAAAGAGGAAGAAGGACCCCATAAACTGAAAATATATTTGATCAATATTGTGACAAATAATAATATGCCACGTATAGTGCATAGCCTACATTTGACTGCAACGATTGCAAGTTAATTAACCTCACTTTAATTTCCCGCTTTGCTTAATCAATTTAAATCTATCCCGTTATGCTGGATATGCTCTAACTTTAATATATCTGACTTAATTATTGAAGACAAGAATACGTAAGTAGAGAGAGATAACTTCAACAAGCAAGATTAGACAAGGTCTCCCCTATCCCCAAAATGTTCCAAGAAAATTTCACCCACCACCCCACTTCAAAAATTTGAAGAAGCACTTCTTTAGTCAGTAAAATTTTGGGGTGGTGGGTGGATCTTTCGGGACACATTTTGGGAAAGGGTGGCATTGTCTAATCCTGCTTGTTGCAGAAGTATCTAATTCTCCACCCACCATCCCCAAAATTTAAAAAAAACTTCCTGGAGGTTGGAATTTTGCTGTTAATACGTGTCTTGTAATTTAAGGAATCACCTTTTTGGTTTTTACACGAAAACCTACCATATCATAGACGAGAAGCATACGTTTTCAAACAATTTTAAATGGTTTATTAATTAATGTAATAAGAAACACTGATGCAGGCCCACAGTATTTTCTCTTCGCAAACATTGGTCATTACATATTACCCCCAACATTTACCTCACATATGAAGAACAAAATTAGGCATATCGAAGCAACATTTATTTATGTATCGCACATTCCGATTGTAGGCCTACACTAAAGAATTTATCATCTCTTGTTAATTTGAACCAATTTGAACTGGTAAGCTTTTCTTTTTCTGATAACCATTTGTAAGTACAATTTTATTTTTGTTACTTTTATGCCATACATTTCAATGAATAATAGGTTTACATGCTAATAAAGTGAGTAGTAAATGATAGGTTTAAAAATTTAAACAACGAGCTATTGTGGCTAAGTTTGACGTTAATCCTAACGGACGATTTAATAGGAAAAGTTATAAAATTAAGAAGCTTAAAGACATTAAAATAAAGTATCCACAAGGCAGTGAAATACTTTATACTGTATATGGAAAGAGAAACACGTCGAAGCCTCTTTAAAGTATTTAAGGAAAAAGAAAACCTATTACGGCTCACTGGTTTGTCTGTCTTTCAGGGAAGGTTAAAAGTATCAAATTAAAATTTAACTTAAATGTACAAATCTTGTATACATTTTGGGGCGTGAACATTTGGTAGAACTCATAAATATTGTATGATTGCTGTTATGTCATTTATCGCCTGAAAGGGATTTGAGTACACAAACTATATTTTGTCTAACTAGAAGGCTCCAACCCTGATATAGCTTCGCTCAAAGACGACATTTCGCTTCGTTTGGGAGCCAACACCTCCTGCCACAGTCTCCATCACCAATATATAATTTAATTCCGCCTTGGTTATTGTCATTGGTTAGATGATTATTTCTGTACATTTAGTCTATGAAGTATTGAAGCGTTGGTTGGCACTACATAAGACTCGCACTTCTGTTCGTCTACATAGACACCTAGTTCTTCGGCAAACATAAAAACGTTAAAGTTTAACAAAGGGCCTATTCTTATACAGATAGGCCTAATCAATTCAAAATGGCGACGTGCACCAAGGCCTTAAGGTTGCAAGGTACTATTTTAAACTAAGATGATGATGAAATTATAATCACACTCTTTGTATTTAACCACAACGTCCATAAAACGATTGTTTAGTAGTTAAGCGTAATTCATTTCTGATATATACACTTGACACAATGCGTTATTTGTGACGGTGTAGTGACATTTAATTGCAACTTTCACAAATACCATAACACTTAAATGGCAATGGTGTACGTTGAGTCATCGCTCGATTTGACGCGAGCTAAGCACATGGTAATGGTGCCCAAGGCAATTTGTTGCACGTATTTTTAAATATTATTTTTAATGGTTTCAACAGAGATCAAAATGGATATTAATTTACTTACATAGTGTTATACAAATAAGACTAGTGATGACGATGAAGCAATGCAAAACCTAGATTTGGTATTCCATAGCTTACTGGTCTTGCTTCAAAGAAGAAATTAGCTTACTTTAAAAAAATCTGCATTCATGTAAAATTAATGTTAATGTGTATCGAGCAGAAAACGTTTTGTTTTAATACAACGTTTTGTAAAATCATCAGGCCTATATTCTTAAGTACAATAATGCAAAAATGGCGAATAGGACACAAATAAGTGGTTTTCATTACAATAGGCTAATGTCGTTAAAATAAAAAATATTATAATTGTACAAAATAAGCAACTTTTATGTTAAGTATTCGAATAGTAAAGTAATATCGATTTTCGTTTATGTTTAAAAACGTGCTATTGGCCATTTTCTCAAAACACAGTTCAATATGTTACCCAGCATTCATATTGCATAAACACAAAAATTCAACAGTTATTTAAAACTAAAACTAGAATGAGTTAACAAAATACAAAAGATAATCTGCATCTATTTGTCTGCAATTTGTATCTCTAAATGTTACAAATCGGATTCAAACTATGCAGAAACTATAATACCATAGGCCTACCAATGGCCTGGGTTCATCACTCAGCATCGTCCGAATGCAATTCGGTAAGGCAAACCTAACTGTAGGTTTACACCATCCGTTTCTTTTCCTTCCGTTGCGATAAACCGCAGCTATACACACCCGTCACGTCCCGTCCCGTCCCGTCTTTTTTCCGGAGATATGCTCCCTGTGTACTCAAATGGAGGGGGCTATACACAGCCATCACGTCACAGCTGGAAAATATTTGAATGCTCTAGAGAGCATACCGTGCCGTGACGTGACGGGTGTGTATAGCCAGGGGTCACGTCAAGCGACGTCTTTTATCTCAGCTTCGGCTTTTTCAGCGTACATTCGGGAAACATCGTTGGTATGCCTGAATGTTTGTTGACTATATTTTGTTGGATCCGTATCAGAGATAATACAAAAATAATGATTTCTTTTCATCATAATAACACTTTTTATCTATAAAGTACACTAATCATTGCTTCTAAAGCAACTTTAACGTTAAATCATACGGCTTCCTTACTGTATTCACGTCTGTTAAATTCCTCTCATAAACTCAAAGTTCGCAGTTTTGTTTTCAATAAGAAATAGGCCTATAGTTAGTACTAAAAGACTAAATTAATTTCACAGATAATACAATAACTTCTTCACATCGGTTGTGGCTAAGGGGTTTTAAAATTTTTTTAAATGTTCAGAGATCTACCGAAAGTTCTTGCTTACTTTGTTTAGATTTAAACATGAATAAACAAGAGTCCATAGCAATATAGCCTACATTTCAATATTAGTGACTTCATTTTAATATCCTGTGGCAGGAAACATCTGTAGGCCTACATGATCTTTACTAAGTGACATTGCCAAGAATAACACTATGTATTAAATCTACAACTACTTCTTACAGTATACTTAAACTTAAATTGTATTTATTCGTTACTACTGGTACTAAACTTGGTTACAACCTCTACTATGACATTTTGTTGTGAAACTTTACTGTCCAATACTTAGTGGCATTTACCTTTTTAATTTTTAGCAATGTCAACAAGAGGAGTTTTTTTACTATTGACAATCGGTAAATAAATTTAGATTAAAAAAAAATAATAATAAACAAAGTATTAACTTAAGCGGTAATTTATTTAATTTTACTTACAAAAATGTTTTGTTTTTGCAATTAAATAAATAAGTAATGGTTATTTATAATCCTAAAACTAAAAAAAACACCAAAAGTGTAGCCTACTTGTAAATATAACTATAAAGTAGGGCCTATAAATGCAATTTCATATTGATTAAAATTACAACATTTTCTTTCATTGAAACAAACTGCACGACAATCGGTCTCCAGAAATAGATATCACTAGCGTTGTAACCTTAAACCAAAAACCCCAAAGTGCCCTTAAAATATAGGCTATAACGATGAAACAAAAATATACTTTTAGCGCCTGCACGGGACGTGACGTGACAGGTGTGTATAGCCGCACCTTTAGGTTGTTCGAACTGTCAGTTTTGTCATCCCGCAGAGTCTGTTCTTTGGTACCGGACATTACTTAATACTTCTCAATTAAATTATTTACATCCTAATTAAAACTGACCTATTCCCTCATAAGTTATTTTAACCTTATAAGTTCTATTATAATCATAACTTAGGTATAGGCCTATGCAGTAGGCCTATATATTTATACGGAATTTTATAATTTAATTTTGTCACCAATCTTAATTTCTTAAAGTTCCCTTCGTCGAATAAAGTTTATCAATAGTTAAACATATTTTAGACCAAATAGTTATTGTAGTTAGGACTCCTTAATCAGCTGTATTGCCTATTATATATCGTATATGACTATAATTGGTTGCAAAGGAAATAGATATGGAGCTCACAACTCGGTAATAATAGGCCTAATTTCAATTTAAAATCGTAGCCTACTCTTTTTGGAAATCCTACTACTTTAAATGAGCAATTCCTGTAGCCTATCTATCTTTGTATCTGTCGCAGATCTCGAAAACGGCTCTAACGATTTTGATGAAAATTTGCATACAGGGTTGTTTGACGTCAGGAATTGAATGCACTAGGTCTTATGTCTTCAAAAACGCGCATAAAGTCTGAAAAATGCGCATAAAATTTAAAATCTGAACTTCTTTTTATACCACCTTTCAAGTCACTTAGAAGGCGAATATGTACAGCTTCTTTTTATACCTCCTTCAAAATCACTAAATATTCGAATAGATACATTATAGATACAATCCAGATGTTAAAAATACCGAACGATGCCCGTTCACCCAGTTACAAACGAGCCAAAGATTAGCGAGAGCCTTTAGAGTTTTCCAACTGCGAGCGAAAAGCGTCCAAGGGCAGAGCCCATAGTAATATTAAATCTATTAATATCAAAATGAGTGATCACAGTGAATTACCAATATTGCTAGTCTAACAAAGAATTATTGTTAAGGAAATAACATATATAAAAGTTAAGAATATAAAAGAACTGAACTTTATGATGATGCAGTATTCAGTATAGGGCTTCGTCATTTATGTATTTGCGCATGCCTGAGCCGTTACATAGCTCACTTCCGGTGCAGATAAATTGTGCTGCCGTCAGCTAGACGGAGCCTGTGCCCTGTGGTAGAGTTGCGATATCAGAAACACAATGTATCATGATCAGGTAGTCTGATGGCAAGCTCATTTAGAGTAATACAGGTCCAAGGCGATAAAGGGTGATCGACTTAAGATGGCCGTCGTTGGAATCTCTAAAACTCAAGTGATAGACAAACTTTCAGTAATTTTGTATCTATAAACATTCTCATTTCTAGCCAATTTGGTATAAGTTAGAAGCGGAATGATTTCCTTTTTATAATAACTTAAACATATTTAAGTAATTTTCGGGAACCAAATCAATATATGAAATTTAAATGGGTCATTATTAGACCTATTATTATTATTAGTTAATTATTTAGATAAGCACTTTTTAATTAAATTTTTCAAAATTATAAAACATTTGCTTAATTTTAGTAAACATTATCATCGGAGCAATCAGAAACTGAAATAATGCTGATACAACTCTTGATATAGTTTAATATTATTTATTAATTTCATTAAATTTAAAGGTTTGTTTTTATAATAGAACGGACAAGCTCAGAAATTAGTTGTTCTTTATTTGTAACAATTTAACTCGTAACAAACCTGACTGAAATGAAATTTGCAATAGTAAGTTAAACGTTACCTTAGACTGTTGTAATCATTTCTTGTAATTTTAGAAGTACGTATACGCCAAAATAAATACGTATATCTTAAATGTTTTTATTTTTAGACAAATATAAAAAAAAAGAAAGCTAACAACTTTAGTTCTATATGCCCTCTATTAATTTTTAGGCAACTCTCGTAGCGTTGTTGAAGATCTTCGAACACGTTTTTGAATGCTTCTGACGTATCTAGTTGTGATTTTGAAAGTGCTTTTCTTCATCATTCCCACCACACAAGCGTCAGGCTGTGAAAGGCAGGGGGTGGGATCGTAGGATGGTATGGAAAGATGTTGCCATACTTTATTTAACGTAAAACAATACTGGCTGTGTGATCGGTGGCGCCATCTTGCTGGAACCACTGGGAACCGAAATCCAGATTTGCTAGCGCGACAAAAACTCTTCATATCTCTTGCAAAAGGTTGAATGATGTAGCCAGGATACTCTCTGCAACGTAGGCCTACCTGGTTTAGTAACAGCATGTCAGCATTCCAGTTACCGTCTTCAACGAAATCGGATCTCTGAAACAGCGCACCATAGCCTCTTACTATGTTGTGGCTCTCTGCGTCATCGTCAGGACGTTGAAATAATAAAAGCTGTTGTTTGCTTGTCGCCGTTTAGGAGTACATGACTTTCATCTGAAAACCATATGTTTTGCAGAAACCCAGGATTTTCCATAGTTCATTGCTAACATTGACTCGAAATAAACTACTCTGTTTTTTTTTCTACCTGAGATTTAAAGTTTGACCAGTAAGTTATATATTCTATACGGGAATTCACCAATGTTTTTAACGATTCTTCTCAAAGACCTAGTACTGATGTTAAATTCTCAAAGACATAGTACTGATGTTAATTCTCAAAGACGTAGTACTGATGTTAATTCTC
>JAGFPH010000621.1:0-11997 GCA_018207615.1 Philaenus spumarius | reverse complement strand
TGTTAATTCTCAAAGACGTAGTACTGATGTTATTCTCAAAGACGTAGTACTGATGTTATTCTCAAAGACGTAGTACTGATGTTATTCTCAAAGACGTAGTACTGATGTTAATTTTCAAAGACGTCCGGTGATGGCTTCTTTTCTTTTTTTCTTTGTAGGACTTGCTGAAGACGTCTACCGTGGGTTTCATTCGTAGATACTGTTTTTGGATGGCCTACACATTACGGCATTACTCGCTACGACTGTTCGTCAATTCGTTCTTGAAACTCTAAAGCAGTTCTAAACTCAAAACTCAAACTCGGTCTACCGGAATGACCTGTTCCGTATGAGCGAAAATAATGCTCTATGATAAAAACTTTCTCTGGAGTGGTAAGAACCATTACACAGTTAACTAACCTCAAACAAGAAAGTAATAGATAATAAACAACGTGGCCTGGCAACAATCAAAAATTTAATCAGAGATAGTCACTTGCTTTTTTTCGGCAGAAGAGTTATTACTTGTAGCTATGAATTGTTATTAGAGTGGGATGTTGTTTTAAATGGTTGTTTCAATGGAATAGAATTACATTATTGTCACCTCACATCACGAGCATAACGTCACGGACTTCACTCGTGAGCTCACGTGATAAATATCTGGGCTCCCACACTTTCGGGAGACGTAAGCTCACGTATTTTCCACTTCAGTTCAGTTAAACTATATTGCACTGATTCCAAATTCAAAAACACTAGGCCTATTTGTTAAAATTTTGTATTTAGACTACTAATATTATAAAGAGGTAAAGTTTGTTTGTTTGTTTGTATGTAGGGGGTAATCTCTGGCACTACTGAACCGATTGAAAAAATAGTTTTACTAATAAAAAGCTACACTATCCTTGAGTAACATAGGCTATAATTCATTTCGATAAAAACCTTTTTTTATTTCAATATTTGTAAATTTAGTCGAAAAAAATTCTTAGGTTAGGCCTAGAATGATAAAACAACACATGTATTTACATCTATTACCATAGCAACCAATTGAATAAAATATTGGCAGTATAGCTGTTTTCTCCAATATTTCCATTAACAGCTGATTTCAAAATTTGAAGCAATTATTTTTGTACTTCCAGCTTTAAGGTTAGGGTTTTAAAGTGTAGACCTGAGCCTTGCTGGTTGTTTTAACTATTAGGCCTATTATAACTGCTGTTATAAAATATAAGAAATAATTTAATTTGAACATTTAACATTATTTACCATCTTAGTTTTGAAGTTATTATTAATCCTATACCTTCATTATAAGTAAAACATAACATATGTTTTTAGAAGGTTCCATTGGGGGTTGGCGTGCGGAGCACGCAGGGGTCTCCCCTAGTATATTATAATAATGTAGGCCTATATAGATAATAAATTTTAACAAATAGGCCTATAGTTTTATAAAATCATATCTAAATTTTACAACACTTGACTACTGTAGGCCTATATTCATAACATCAAACTAATTGATGGATCAATATGGAATAGAAAGCAATTAACACATATACCCTAATACTTTTATATTTAATTTGACATAGTCTATAGATTAAAATAAAGAGAGGTCTACAAATATTATCTTATATTTGCTTTTTAATTCATATTGATAAGGCAAGGACTAACAAAGAAATGATCGAGAAAGTACTGTCAATGAGTGTACTTCTTAGCATGACATCACACTAAATATGTGACAGTGTGCCCTCTCGTGAGCTCACGTTACGTGACGGCAGTGTGTTTCTACATTTAGAGAGTTTTCAAGGCATAGTTTTCCTTTACTTTCGAGCGTCTTGTGAGTGTTTCGAAATGTTATATAATTTACTGGAAGCGGTTTTATTTATCAATCACCCCTTCCGACTACCTCTTCAATCGGCCCTTCCGTATCCATTTCAACAAAGTACGCAATACACTGTAGAAGTAGAAGGGCAACAGACTCGATGAGTCGATATACAACTGGTCGCGTCCTGGTTGAGATCGTAATAATCGCTGACAGCGCGCGCGTGTGTGTGTGTGTGACAAAAATGATAGAAAATACGAAACACTGATTGGCGTCCAGGTCGTAGCGGTCGTAGATTGCTTCTGTGTGCTAAGGCCTAAATAAAGCAGGTCGAAACAGTTCCATGCAACTTTCTGCAGTCTTACGAATCTTACAAGGAATTGTGACGATAAACTATTGCCACTTGCAGGAAATTATTTATGATCCTATAAACTGTAATTCGTAGACGAAAAATTATCAACGTTCCTTAAAAATAGTAGGCTGTATTATATAAGCAAGAAAAAACAAGATTTTCAGTTATTAATTAACGCGGGACAACATAGGGATAATTTTTCTTATCTGCTGACTATACATTACTGACTAAGTAAAGGAAAATTATATCTGTTGTAAGCCTGTGGCAAAAATAAATACATAAGACCAGCTTTAGTAAAAAGTGCTTACAAGCAATATTGTATCGGGCTCGACACTCGACAGTCTTACCAATGAATACAGAAACTATAGTTTCTGTATTCATTGGTCTTACTAATGCAAACGACCAGGCTTAAAATGATTGTGTAGGCTATAGTACCTACAGACTACTATTAATTGTCCAGATTTTTTGTTAATGTAAAAAAAACATGAATAACTTATTGCTCAATATTTGTAGCCTAATAATAGAAAGATTTTGCTCTTTAGTCGGTAAATAAACATGAAAAACGTTAAAAATAGGCATACCGTTCGAAGTGTATAGGCCTAATACCATTAAAGAGCATTAGTACTAATGTAAGTTCTGCAAAGATGTTATTTGTTGGTCAGCATACAGTCATCGATGTGCGCATGCGGGCTACAAAATACGGCAATCGTCCTGTTATACGTGCGCATGCATTCTCCTAATTTTATTTAGGCCTAACGTAGACTTCAACGTTTCATTTTAACGTTATCAGGGCGAAAATTCCCCAATAATAACATCCAAAAAATAGAAACAACTAAAACAAAATTGCCAAGAAATGAGTGTTTTAAAAATACCGAAGATAAAAGTAAGTGGGCTTGAGTTAGTTTAGTTTTAACTAAACTGTAAACGTTAATGGCTCAATTTCTGTTAACCCTTCCACGTGAAACAAACAATATGCCCTATGTAGCTACATAGGCCTACTTGGAAATTGCACAGCTAATAATCTTAACATTAACTTTCTACCTTGAACGCCTACACAAAGATAATATCGTCATCGTATGATTCATACTTTTCACTTATCCTAGAGACTAACGGTCGTATCTTGAGTCAGACATACGTTCCTAAAACGTTACATTCCGTAATTAGCTTTCCAATAGTTTCAACTCCCAAACGTTCCCTTGCGAAACACAAATAGGCCTACCTGCATTCCCGTTTTAAATAGCCTACCATTAAATGAAGGTTATATTTGTCCTCCCGCTAAAAGCCTGGCCTCGACCCAAAGTCTAAAATAACCCCCAGCAAACTCACACAATGTCCTCACAGGCTGTGATTAGGCCTATTCTAATTATGTCCGCGTAGGCCTAAAGGTTTCCAAATTTTGTGTCGATTCTATCTTTCACTCCCTCAAAACATGTAGTCTATGTCCAAATCTTACACAGCGTCGAGTTGTCTCTTATGGAACTCGACTGAATCCACGTGGATTTCAAACATGTGTCTAAACACAGAGCAAAGTTTATATATTATAGAATGTAAAGTATCTGTGGTCTGTTGAATCTAAGGGCGCGTCTACACTAAGCGTATATTCTCGGCATGCGGAAAATACGCTTTCGTATTACCCATACAACTTTAAAGAAATACAAATATTTTAGAGGCAGAATGTTTAATTATTTAAAAGATGAAAGGATGTCTGCGTCTTATATATATATTTTTAAAATAATCTAACAAAATGTTTCTGCAAGACCAATAGACCCTATCGGTTGTAAAGTAGTGATAGTATCACCCTCACCCATTATATTCACTTTTTATCCGGATAAAATGGAGGTTATATAACTGAAGTCTAAAGCAAGATTCGAAATTGCTTTGATTTATTTGTTTCTCCCTAGGCCTACATGTTGTGTTTCAATTTGTGAATGTCATATACTTAAATATTTAACACAATAGGCCTAGTTTGTTTAAATCATTGGCTAAGTAATTGTACAAGTAATTTTTTTGTAAATGTAGGCCTAACTATTACTTTACTATACAAATTCTTAATCTGTTATTTAGCTACGAGCACCAGGAAATGCTTTTTCTTTGCCGTGTAGTCAAGACATTTGGCTCAATATTTCGGTTGACTGTACCTGGACCAGACTGTAACTCTGACAGAGGGTGCAATGGGCGGGGCCTAACTACCCTACTTCCCTCACTTTTAACGATCCAACATGGCTAACTTACATCTTGACGCCAAATTAAATACAACCAACTTTATACCAATATAAAACTGTTTTTATTTAGACTACAAAAATACTGTTTATTATTAAAAGTGTATTATTGAAACCTACATTATTATAAAGTTTCTCCAACTGTTTGAACTGGCTCTCAAAGTTTTTCTGAGTAATATACTCCCGGCAGCAGCTACACCGCTACACCCTCACCGTTTGTGTAATTGCTCTTACAATGCATTCTATAAAAACACCCTTTACTTGCACCAATTTTGCCGACATGTTTGCAATTATTGTTAGTATTTTGTTGTTTTAAGATTTCTTTAACCAAAATGTAATTAAAGACACAGTTTGCACCAAAGACAAAGTTCTAGTATTTCTATCTACAGTAGGCCTATTTACAAAATGTTATACGTTTTATAACTCTAAATATAACACGCCAATGTTTACCTATTGAACTTTTTTCCACCTTCATTTCTGTTTCTTACCTTTAAATAAATATCTTTTGTAAAATGTGGTAGAATTAAGCAAATTAATAAGTTAATATTATTTTCTATAGCCTATATTTTTTATTAATTTCACTGCAATACAAAACAAAGCGCAAAATTTAAACAGAAAAATACAAATTTAGCGCACTTTAACAACAACTAAACAAAACAATACAACTTGAAATATGAAATACAAGACATAATTTACTTGAGCACAAAAAGGAAAAAGAAAACAATATTTCTAAATCCTAACTACTTAATATAAACAAAACAACAATAAATGAGAAAACAAAGAAGAAATGAAATAATGCAGCCTCCCTTTTGAAACTACATATTTCGAAAGAATTAAGTAAAGTAAAAGAGAAAACAGAATTCAAGGAGTCATTTAAATTCGGTAGCAGTTAAATTTTCAATAAATTAAATTTAAATTAGAAAATAATTAAAATTTTTTATAAATGTAGCCTAATTATTTATAAGTTATTTTACAACTGAAGATTTATATTTGTAACAAATATGTAGGCTTACTACAGATATCGGCGCGAATGCTAGCACTTGACCTTACCCGGGCGTGATGGGCGAGGGGTGTGGGGGAAAAAAACATTTTCCCACTCCGCTTTCTAATGTGATTCATTCTTTCGACGAACTGGTGGTGTCACCTCTCCCTTGAAAGGCAAAAAAATTACAAAAGTCATTTTAAATTTAATTGCATTATTTATGTTCGTTTTTCTAGAGATAATCGCATAAAATTGGAACTGGTTCATCTACCCGCGCCGGGAATACTGATGTTTTTAGTATTGTTAATAGCCCAATTGCCAGCATTCGCACCAGGATCTGTAGCGGTGTGCAATAGACCTACCACAGGACTATTCAGTCATCTTCAATATAACTTATGTTTCATCAAAGCAGGGGCGGATACAGGATTTCATTTTTGGAGGGGTCATAAGAAGTCGAAAACAACATTACCAAGAATTTAACAACAACGGGTCTAGGGAATTAAAAAATATGTATAAACTATATGAAATAGTTTTTAATGCATTTCTAGGCCATAAATGCAAGAGCAAGAGTGTCTTTCAGATTAAAGAATAAAGTAAACCATAATTATTGTAGAGTTAACAGGAACGGTACTAAAATCATAACTCCACAACACTATCATTAAATCCACTTTGTTTTACTAAATTTGAAACAACGTAACACAAGCTCTCACTTATTGAAGTCATACAACTCCATACAGCGGCACGCTCCGTAAAACAATTTAGTCTAACCAATAAAGATTTTTATTGCTATTGAATTTCATCAAGCGACATCCACAGTGGCTTTAAGGGTAGGACATAGGTGTAATTTGTCGCGCATTAATAGTTTTTGCACAATTGCAGTATAAACAATTTAGGCCATTATCTTGCATAATGCGGAGAAGAAAACGGCAGGCTGCGCGCATCAGGCTGCTGTTTCCGTCACTACCGACTTCTGGCAAATTTACCATCGGCGTCGGCTACAAATTTACGCATTTCGCGCTATGTTCTAAAGCATTTTTATTAGGCCTATATTTTATCAACTTTATTAAAAAATCGCAGATATTCGAATTGTAGACTTTAATGTCTACTTTCAAAATCCGTTTGGTAAATTTAAAACGGGCCATTCAGGTTAATTGGGCGCATTATTCAAGATAATGGCCTACATTGTTTATACTGCAATTGTGCAAAAACTATTAATGCGACAAATTTCATCTTCTTCCTGTTTGAAGAACACATGATAAACAATCATTTTCTGAAAAATCTGCCCTTAATATTGTAAATTGACAAAGATATAAACTTAAAAAAAAAATATAGTTTTTAAGCGTTTTTCTGACTTTTATCATTGACAAATGATCCATCCAGGGTCTATAAAAAACAATTTGTAATTGTAGGTTGTTTTGGAAGTAACGTGATCCATTCATCATTTTTTATAATATTAAAGAAAAACCCAAAAGTCCTAATTTATTGTAATTTTTGTTTATACAAAATGCGCAAAAACTTACCTGATAGTTTTTGTTTTTTACATAGCCTACCTATGAGCTACCTTTAAAGTCGCTGTTGATTTCGCTTGCTGTTAAATTCAATAACAAAATTAGAATTCTTTTTGCTCTATTGGCTGGGCTAAATGCGCTAGGACAATCGGCGCAATGGCACATATTTCACAGACAAGACCTATAGCTATATCCCATGAACAGTAAAACAGGGTGTCCTTATATCAAACGAAAATATAGAATTTACACTAAAATCAATATAAACATCAATGTACAAGTATATCGATTTATACTAGATATATCGATTACAAAATATGCTTGCTCATTGGTTGAAAAACTGTCAAATCTTAAGGGTTTACAGAAAACTTAATATCCAAAAAATTATAAGTGTGACGAATGATTGGAAGGCAGTGTTTACGAAAGTTCAAATCTTGACGAATCCAAAGGTAGCCTTATTTATTTTATTTTCAAAATAAGCCTGTCTAACGATTATGAGCCTTATAGAAAAGTGAAAAGTTTTGTTTTCTTTTTGTTTCTTGCGCGGCGTATCTTTTCAGACAACTACAATAATTACAAACGATGATTACAAAATATGTAAATATACGTTTTATAACAAATTTGTAAATACAAAAACGTATGTTTAAAACATTTCCTTTCCCATCGTTTTTGTTTTATTGAGATTAAATGATTTATAGTGGGTGAAATATTCAACACAATCAGACGATACAATAGTGCTGCCTACCACTTGCTAGGTGGTCTGAGACGACAGTATAGTGTTATTTGGCGCTGTAAGGTTAAATCAAACATATAAATCAAGCCTTAAAAATTTTTTTGGGGGGTCATGACCCCCATGACCCTCCCCCTGTATCCGCGCCTGCATCAAAGTAGGCTCTGAAGATAATCTTTTGTAATCTGCAGGAAATTTATCACGAACATCTAGGCTAAATTATAATTCGTAGATTACAATAATAGTAAATTATCCATTTTTATTAAAGATGTTTGTTCATAAAGAAGACGATAAAACAACGATGTTGTTGTTGTTGATTTTCAGACGAGTCACTTGAAAACACTAAGCGAATTTTGTTATCCATTAATAATTATAGGCTATATTGGAGCTTTCAGCAATTAAAAATAAGATGTAATTAGTGAAAACCTAAGTGTAAAGGTTACAAGCGATATTCTTCTCAAGGTTGACTCCGCTCACTGAATTAGTTGCATTTACTCGAGTGTTAGGCTATTGCACACCCTTAAATTGTCACATAGACTACGTACATACAAACACTAGCACACCATAATATGTCCATTCACACTTTCTCATACCTATACCTGTTTACAAGTTTAACATATTAAAAAAAAGTCATACACAAAACTGTAGGCCTACACAAAAGTAACTTATTCAAAAAAAAATCCATACCCTTATCAGATCTTTTTTAAGGTAACTTTTCATTTTCATACATCACAATTTAAGTAAATAGGCCTACACTAATATTATAGTAAGTAGGCTAAATTAATATAGAAGAGAAACTTTTTGAATGTTTATAAAAGTTGTAAATCTAAAAATTGTTTTTTTTTTATCTCACATTTTTCACGAAGCCTCACTTTACTGCTTACTTCAGGTTTAGGCGTTACCAAAATGTCAGCGCATGACCTATTACTCCATGTAGGCCCTATAAGCTGTGGATACGTCGGTCTTTTCTATTTTAATACAGAATGTGCAATACTAATGGAGTAAATTCAACCTTGAAGAGGCTGGCTGTGTGCTATTTCATGTGGAAACCGCTCAAGCACGACTAGAATAAACAGCTCTTGTAGGCTAAATGGCGGTCTTAATAATAATTTTTATCATATGTAGGCCTATAAAATACAACAGGAAAGTTTGCAGACATCTCCACTAAATACAAAAGTCGTTATGATAATTTTATGTTTTCAAGTAGTCTATAAGCCTATAATTCAACTCAAAACATTGTTTTTTTATGGAAAAATAGAAACCTATTCACCGCTCGTGAAAAATGCTTAAAAACTTGTTGATGTAGCTTAAAATAATTCTAAAGATCAACAACTTTTATAATAACTCATTTGATCTTCGTTAGGAGCAAGATGTTCACCAGGTACGATATCAACGGAAGATGTTAAATAAAAATATAGCCTAAGTAGAGTAGTAGATGAAATAAAAATACTATCTGATTAAAAATTATGATTTTTATGTAGCCTGTTGAGTTTTTAGTAGGTAGGCCTATAGCCTATTATTTTTATTGTTTCCTTTTGTTTTTTCCAAATTAGTTTATATTATAGGTTTCTAAGCACGACTAGTTTGATTTAAATTAGAGAATCATGAAAGTTTCAGATTTTAGCGTTTTTTTTCTGAATATTGTTTCAGTTTATAACGTAACTAAATAACTTTCAACTCGAAACACACACAGAAAAACGTTTCTGTCAAAACCGAACCGTAACGAAACTGGTCAGCCATGATGTTCCAAATAATCATAGGCTAGTCGCAAAACCAACTTGCTTTTATTAGAAACTGGTTCCTCGAGATTCCGCGTCATTCTTTTCGTGCCTCGCCCTTCCCCAATCCAACATTTTTGGCCCCCTCCAATTGCAACTTTAAAATGGCGTCGATGCTACTACTTCCGGTGTAGGGCATGGGATATTAAAAGGGTCTGCTTCAGTAAACGAGAAAGCACCCGGCGACGCCAAAGCTTCACTCTAAAGCCGTATCTAAACAGTGTAATTTCTTACAGTTGAGCTCTTTGACATTGCCTCATTTCAAACCATCTTTTGTAATTAATTGAGTGCTGAAAAAAGAAAAACTGAATATTCTTTACAAAATTGCGGATCCGTCTTGCGTTTCACTTTTAATTATAAATTGTTTATTGTATAAAGAAAAAAGTTCAATCTTGGTACCTACTTTAAAATTGTCAATTACGTGACACTTGAAAAAAAATTGTTTAATGTGAAAAGCAAAACGGATGCGTATTGTGACTGTGCTTAAAATGAGACTTTGCAAACAATTTTATGATAAAAAATAATCGAAATAAATGGTTTGAAATTTAACATTGCTCTTATGTGATAAAAATCCAAGATGGCCGTCACTACACCAGACCCTTAACACGCTTACTACAGTTTTTAGGAAGGAATGAAGTTAGGCCTACTCTTAAAGCTAATATCTTTTCATCGATTTGAAATAGGCCTATGGAATATGAAATTCAGTTTTATTTTGAAACTAAGTAAGATAATTCTTTCGGTTCGGATTAGGCCTAAAAGTTAATTAATAATAATAATAAAGCTTTATTGTATAATGAAGGTTACAATCATTCTTTTTAGCAAGCTTATTAGACAATGATTTTTTTACCGTCTGCCGGTTCTTGGACTATTAAATCTTCTTAGTTTAACACCTATAACTCTGTGTTACATGCAAGACATTTTAGTTTAACGCTAGCAAAACATTACAAAACGACAAAAAATAATTACCCTAAGTCTGACACCCATTCATATAACTACATACATACACCCCACGCATACCCTCATACACAAATACCCACTCAGAAAATACTACATGCTAAAACGACAACTAAAAATGTATTAAGTTTGAAAACAAGGTAAAGATTAACACCAATATAA
This sequence comes from Philaenus spumarius, assembly GCA_018207615.1. Classification (NCBI taxonomy): domain Eukaryota; kingdom Metazoa; phylum Arthropoda; class Insecta; order Hemiptera; family Aphrophoridae; genus Philaenus; species Philaenus spumarius. The sequence continues at coordinate 1,535 of JAGFPH010000621.1, read as the reverse complement.
ACCTAAAAGTTAATTATGTTAAAATCATTGATTCTAATTATATTCTTTTATGTAAAGGCTTTAGTTTAATATAACTTAGCTCTACAGTTCGGCGAATCCGAACAATTTGATAATGCCCTAAATTATATTAACCTCTTCCAGGTAGTGTGAAGGAGGCAAGGTCTCTGTCGAGGTTTCTAAATTTTTTTAGGAATTGGTTTCTTGTTGTTTCTTCAATGCCTACAGTAACAGGTAGGCTATGACAGACCGCTCTCGGCAATTCACACTAATGGACACTGATTATCTTTTACCCTTTGATTTTTGATAATTTTTAAAGTTACGCCAGTCTATAGGAACTTAAACGGGCTAGAAACATTTATTTTTGATTATTTTTATGCCAACTTACGGACTCTTCAAATCTTCAATGGGCCATAACCGACTGAACATTCTAAAACATTCTCAACCTTCTGGAAGATTCAATAACATTCTGGAACATTCTAGAAGATTCTCCAACATTCTAGAACATACTGTTTGGAATATTCTAGAACATTTTGGGAATATTTTGGAAGCTTCTGTAACATTTAATTTAGAAACACTCTGGACACCCGTATCTCCGGATTCAACCCCTGCAATTCCAAACTGAAATCTTCTTCATGGAGGGCTGCCATACCATATATAATCCCAAAGATGGGTGCTGCGGGGTGTGTCGTTAAAAGAACGGACATTATTAGCGAATTTCCATAGGAAAAATGAGCTATTGCAGTGGCTCTTATGGTAAGACCCAAGGTTGGGAGTAGCAAATGAGCACCGATCATGGTCCCCAGAACACGTTTTGGGGTGTCATTAGAAATCATATATATATATATATATAGGCTATATATGTATATATTTATGTATGTATGTGTGCGCAATCTAACGGACGCATTTTTATGTGAACTGGTAGGTTAGCCAACAAATTTTACCGGAAGTAGACCAAATTTTTGACCGGAAGTAACTGTATGTATATATGTGTGCGCACTCTAACGGACACATTTTATGTCCGATTTTTTCCAAATTTGGTACACAGGTTGGTTTTCTAAGACGCTTGGACGAGTTCGTTACCTAAAAAAATTGACCGGAACTAGACCAAATTTTTGACTAGAAGTAGGTCTAACATTATATATAAGTGTGCGCACTCTAACGGACGCATTTAATGTCCGATTTGGACCAAATTTGGTACACACGTTGGTTGTCTAAGTCGCTTGGACGAGTTCGTTAGCCAAAAAATTGACCGGTAGTAGACCACATTTTTGACCGGAAGTATCATCAATGAATACAGAAACTATAAGAAGCGCAATCCCCATGTTAAAAAATTCAGCCCAGTTTTATTTGAATTTGACGAGGTTGCCACGGCGTTCACTAGGTAGCGGAAGCGCCACTGTCGCCGCCGTGCCTGTGCTAGAGAGACAGAGAATGGCACTCGAAGTGAATGAACTCAGGCGAAAAATGTTTACTACATTTTACGTAGGCCTAAGCCTAAAGTTGAACTTGTTTCTTCTGTTACTGAACATTTTTTG
>JAGFPH010000620.1:461894-473045 GCA_018207615.1 Philaenus spumarius | reverse complement strand
CTAATCTCTTGATTGAGGTAGTAAGAATAAACATTGTACAACTAAATGCTATGATTTTATTATTATTTATTTCTACCTATATACGAGTATGACCGGACTAAAATTTAATTAGGGTATACTAATTTTGTATTTCCTAAGAATAGGTCTGCTTAGTTTTAAAAGTTGTCTTATAACTTTAGCAGTATAGATTGGTAGAACTTATTGTGAAAACTATTCATTAACGTATCTGAACCTAAATTATAATTTTAAAATAAATTACGTTACTCTATAACGAATAAAACTATGAAAACTAACATTCTTCTTTATTACATGACCAGTTTGAAATACAGCATTGTTATTTGAGCCATATCTAATTAGACCCATAAAACCATCTGGGTAATACATTTATAATTGTTCAATCAATTTAAACATTATTTATAAAACAAAGTTTCTTTATAAAACTTATTTTTTAAACAAAATAATATACTGTTTCTAAAGTGCTTTTGAAAACGTAATAAAAAATCTTGGCTATAAATAAAATAAAAAAATAAACAACACAAATTCTCAGAACAATTTTGTAATTTACATTCAGGTTCACAAGTTGCATATGGCCATTACAAATCGTTAAGAATGGACAGGTGGGAGAGGGTAGGATGAGTTTAGGTATTTAGTAAATTTGTTTTATATAAGTCACCTGGAAACTGAATAACACTAACAAATTTATTTTCCATACATCTTTCCAACTTGGAGGTGGTGGAATTTAAAATGTATGCTGCTTCATGAATATTTGTTTATGTAAACATGTGCAATATTTTTTTGTAATATAACTTTCTTAATTATGTACATTTTATTGTCAAAGAAACTGAATATGCAACCAAAGACATATTTCTTGTAAATAAGTTAAAACACGATCTTTATTAATTTTTGTATTTATTTATGTGCAGAACTGTTGGTATGGCAAAGACTGTGTGGTTACTTATAACTTTAGGACCGTTGATTCGATTGTAATTATTTTTCTCGGCATGTAGGTTCAACAGTTGGTGATGATTTAGACAAAGTATGATAATAATTCGACAACGCAGCTGAACCGTGGTAAAAATTATAACACAAAAACGACCACCGTTGTAGTGAAACTGTAAAGTTATAATATTGAAGAAGGTAAGTCATAACTAATATTAATAACATTTAAGACAATTCAATATAGAAATAAAATTACAAATTTTAGCTCGATATTATACACACTTTAAAAATGTACATAACTATAATGTGTACACATTGTTAGTAACTCAAATAAGAAGACTGGAGATTATATCATATTATATTTTCTTTTTATTTCGTTAATAATAATTTACTGTTGATTAGAGTTACTTTTTCCAAACGAAACATAAGCTGCTACGAAAGGTAGTTAATTATAAAATAAACGTAATATACAACACTAAAATAATTAATGATGATGTTATTTTCAACAGCTGATGTTTTATCAGCTTAGTAAGTTATGAAAGATAATGTATAAATATATAACTCTGATTTAAGTAACATGTCACGTCATTCAGCAATGACACATCTTACAGTTATAATTGTTGAGATAAAAAATTGTTTTTAAATGTTGAGATTGACAAGAAAGACAAGTGGTTTATAAAAAAAATATGGTTTCCGAACGTGATCACTTCAATCACTAACAACAGTGGCGCTTCATGACAAAGCCAATTCAAACACCCTGATATTTTCATGGAAAAGACGACTGATCTATATGTAGCTAATGTAAAACAGAGATCAAAATAGACACGACAATCCACAATAATTTTAATTGCTGCATGCGTTGTATTTACACCATTCATATTTAAATAGTCAACATTTCAAAGAAATGTTTATGTTACAAAGTAAAGGATCATTTTCGTAAAAGCGTCTCATTATACAATAATCCGTTTGCATTTTCTTAGCCATTTGTCACAGCCGTGGTGAGCGGAGCAAGCAGAGGCGGAGCAACTAGTACAATTATAAACATAAATTATACCATATTTTTACCCTGCGAACAGTACAAACAACAGATTTGGTTTCTGAAATAAATGTCTAAAATCCCAGTAATTGTTCCAGTTACATCTTTCTTTAAAAGAGCTAACCACCTTATCTCACAAAACCAAGAGAGAACACAAATTATCGACTGTCATATTATTGAGAACATAAAGCCTATTCTGGATAACAAGTGACCTGGATAAATTGCTCCATTTATTTCTAACGCAGAAGAAAATCCCACTTTTATGTTAAGATTTTGCTTTGGCAATAACTCCTTTTAGTAATATTTCGTGTGACTAAACTCCTTATTCCGCATCATTTACTCGTTTATAGCACGAACAAACTCCTAAAATACGCCAAAAGGCGTGGGGGTGTTTGTATTCTTTGTAAATGAGAAATAACATAATATTATAGTTATGATTAGAAAAAATACAAATATTTGTCTTTATGACATTTTTGGAGCTCATTTTAAACCTTATAATTTGAAGAAAAAAAATTAAAGAGGTTTTGATTGGGATATGATTTGTTTAAGCTTATACACCTATTCCGTTATAAAAACAATATGGAAAGCCTTATCAAAGTATTAAATAGTAAGAAGCTGAAATGGAGAATTTCAACACCACTGTACCATTCAGGAAGTGAAATGATGATGAAAACCCGTCCACAATGCTGTGATCACATTACAAATTTCGTTGGTGTAGTGGACAAAAGTCAACCAAAACACTAAAATCGAACCAAGTACTTTGCAAAGGTTGGCTTGGTTTTGCATTGTGAAAGTCATGTGGGATAACGTTTAAACTATTGTTGCTTTAACACTTTATAGCACTTGTAGGCTACCAATCAAAATTTCATCTCAATATTATTTCCAGTTGAAAGTAATTATCTTTGTTGTTAAAACAAAAGATATCGTTTGATAGAAATCTGGATGTTTTAACAAAGCTTGATAGTTTTCTTCATTTTGAACATGTATAAATACAGCATGAATTCCTATAACTTTTTTTAAACACCAGATATATGTAGATTTTGTTTTCCACAGTTAGTTCATGGGAACTACAACTAGAAGTAAAAAACATAAATTTCTTCAACTTTTCTTCAATTAAAAAGTATACTATGAAGTACCCACTATTAAAGACAAACTTCTTGCATATTTTATTGCTTAAAATAAAGAAAAGACTCTTTATTTTCCAATGTATTCAAACATTTTTATTTAGCTCCTTAAATACAACCACACAATTCATAACTTTGCTACCAAACAGAAAATGTTTAATATAATGAATTACCTTCTAAGGCCCGTCTTGTGACTTCAAATTGTTTTTTTTTTTTTTATTATGTTTATCTCAGTTTCGAAGTCTTCACAATTTCATGTTCAGATACCTCTTGTTTTGTTCATTCATTCGAAGAACTCGTCAAACAATAAAGTTTTTAATCAAAAGTGATATTTTGTATATATTTTTACAACTCATATAACTTACACGAACACAAAAATTAATCAAACCGGCGTGAACTCTATTAATTCCGGTGAAGCACTGTCAGTACGAGCAATGCACCCTACTGATGTTAATAACTATTGAACCTAGATAAATGTTTGAGAGCTGTGTCATATAGATGATGTGACTGGAAATACAGGTGATACTTTAAAATGTCATCAGGTTGTCTTTCAAACGCTCTATAAACTTCAAAATCCTCTTGTGTGCGCATTAATCCTTCCTTTGTGCGCAGATGTAATGTCTCCCGTTAGAATGGAAATCACTTGGTCAGTGATTGATTTCAAGCAAGTGGCTATCATAAGTAGAGTTGGCAATATTGCTTTTGTTATTGAAAAGGTGGTTCTGTGTACATAAAATAGCATGTCCTGATTGCAACAAATACTATATATTTCAAACAGGGAGAACGTTCCTATGCCGATACAAAGAACATGTCTGATGATGAAGTTGTGAAGATTTCGAAACATGTCATAACCGTAATCAAAATAAAAGCAATTTGAAGTCACAAGACATTAGAAGGTAATTAATTGTATTATTCAATTGTGACTTGGTACCGAAAAAATGAATATCAAAATGAAAATGTTTATACCGTTGGATATCCGAGTAATGTAAGCTTGTGGTATTTAATCCAAGATTTCCGTTAAGACCATATTATGAGTTTAATATATGTATGAAAGAAGAGGTTCTTCAAGTTGGTAATGAACATTATTTTGATTGTAGGTGATAATGAAGTTTGGAGTGGAGGCTCTATATTGTAAAGATGTACTATATTTGCTTAAGTAATTTTCATTCGGAACTTTCTATCTTTATCGCCATAACTTCTTTAATAAATGACAGAGAGTTGAAGTAGAATAACAAACTAAAAAAGCCAACGTCATTTTATGGATTCCCTCCCACTAAAACTAGTATATTGCCATTGTCATTACATAAAATTACTTGAATAAGAGCTATTAGCTTAGAACATTCGAGGTAAATTTTGAAATTTAAGATAAAGTTTCTAAAACTACTAAAAACAAAAATAGTAGAGTATCTTTAGGTAGGCTGTGAATGAACAATATCTCTTTGAATTAAATTGAGTTTGTAGGTTTAAATATCGTGAGAGTCGACTATATACATGTAACACATAATTTGTTATATGAGACAGCAACGTGCTTTCAATTAAAACAAGTTAAAGTTAAGTAAAGTTTTAGATTTGTACAGAAAGTCTAAACTTCCTTCTTCACCCAAACTGTAATCCTCAAACTGGGCATAGATTCACAAAGCCTGTATTTACTTTTCTCTACACACACAATTACGTCTGATTACGCTCCCCAGTACTGATAAACTCTTCGGAAGGCAAAACTTTACACATTCTGCGTTTCCTCTCCATTAAGCCTAAACGTTTCGTTTTTATCTTTCAAGAATCAAACTTTCTGGTACTCAATATAGATTATTTTATAGCTTCTTTTTTTACTAATGTGTGTTAATTTTGAGGTAGTTTTAAGATTTTATAGTAAAGCACAATTCATTATACTTTTCTTGTATTCTAACTAATAACTTGGGTGTAAGAAATAAAGTAAGAAACATAATTTTGTTTTTACTAGTCAAACGTATATGAAGACTAATAATTTAGGTTTACGAAATAAAGTATCTAAGGTCATTATCATTAGAAATATACTTTAAACATGCATGGCAACACAATAATTTGACATGAATTACATTTTATTAAAATAAAAGTAAAAAAAGAAAGATAAAAACCTGGAATGAAGTAAGAACTTTTGCTCTTCGTGAATTTTATCTAACCACCAAGTCATCCTGATCATAACAGTTAGTCTAGACGGTATCTCACTTAAATGGTTTGCTGAAATGTAAGGATGATTTTTCAGTTGTAATTTAGTTCGTTTAATCCTTGCTGTAAAAGCGTATAACATAAAAGGAAAACAACTTAAAATATTATTAATAAATAAAATATTTGTATAGTGTTATACTAGTTCATGTCACTGCAAACAATTCAACCAAAAAAGACATTAACACTAAAATTCTTTTACGACGTTTAACTAAATTAGATTTCCGTAAATTATCTCTCTACTCCATTAAGTGTTTAAATACAGTGAAACCTCAATATATCAAACCTCGATATGATCGAATGTCTTAATAAATCGAAGTTTTTTTTATTTCCCTTGACCATGCATAACACTCCCGTATTAGTTTGAAACTCTACATAAAGGACTTTTTAGAAGAACTTGATATTTAAAATTCTTAGTTTGATTAACTTGCCACCGCACCTTTGTACATCAAATATTTCATTGGAAAATCTCTATGTATTTAAATGAATGTTGATTAAATAAATTGAATAGCATTTAGCTCGTTCTTTCATTGACTATCGTTCATGTTACAACATGTAACTCTAAGACCACTTTTGTTTGAAGTACATTGTTTATTATTGCCATTAAATAATCGGAGTATAGTTTGTGACAGAAAAGTGCACTGGTGAGAAACTTGGTTTTTTATTCTGTGGTAAAAATTTGATAGCGAAATTTTGGATTACTGTAACAAAGTGAATGACTTTGGCCAGCTCATTCATAGTAAACTGACTGTTTAAGAGAGATTTTGTGACTGAGACGTGTAATATAATTTGTACATGGATTGATTGCTTACCTAAAAAATGCTAGATCTCTTGCTGTTAATGTAAAATCGCTTAAACTTCAATATATTACTTACTGTGACACCGTAGTCAGTGACATGTCGATGGTGTTGGCTAACAGATTGCAGCGGGCACGTAATTTGATTACTTTGTACGTTTTATGTTTTATTTAACACGCGATGTTCATGTTTCTCTTTATTATTAAACACTTATTATCTTTAAGCTTAATAGCCTAAGGATATATTATGTTCTTATGATGTTAGAGTATATTCTACAACCTGGATTTCTTACCTGTCAGACAAGATTGTTCCATATCTCTAACATAAGTGCAAATAGCACTAAAAGAAGTAGCACTATGCTTGCTATACCTTTGCATCGGAATAGGAAGTATAATAAGTAATTGACTGTGTCCGCACTGTGTTTGTGGTATTCACTACCGGATGCAGTTAAGTCTTCTGACGTCCGTGTCCAGTTTTCAAAGTTAAAAAAAGTAATTATCTATTTATTGATCTATCAATGGAAAATAAAAAATATGTACTCCATTATAAATCCACATCTCTTGAAATGAGTTTCATAAATAAAGTCAGGTGATACAGTATAGCCTGCCTTGACCCTTTTAGAAGTTGCCTCACATGTTTGGGTCGAATAGATTTATTGCTTATTGAAAGACAAAAGCATTAACGATTTAATTGCTGATTCAGGTTCTAGTCCAAAGAGAAAAGTTTAATGCTTTCATTCAATCCAATGCTCTAATGTCAGGGAACCCATTTAGGAAATTTTTTCACCGGATGAATCAGGCTTTGACAACATTACTACACTAACCCTGAATATATTTTGTTAGTGTTCAGTTCTTTAAAGCTGTCTGGCTTCCTCTTATCTGAAGTAACACCGCTTCCAGATAACCCAGTTTTGCAAACAGAAGCGAGAATATGACTGCTTGCACAATTTTACTGGTCTTGTTCCCCAAGGATACCTCCCCACTCCTGATCATTGCCTTAGAGTAGTCTTAATAAAAAATACAGGCATTGGTGAGCTTATATTGTGAGTTAAACTGATCCATATTTCTAAAGGTGTTAGAGAATACGGATGTGCCACGAAATTCTGCTAAGTTATCTATCCGAACTCGTTTTTATAAAGAGACCGCCAGAATATCCATTCGGATGTGTCATTGTCAGAATTTCTACCTTTCCTACACTATCCTGCTCCGGCCACACTTACGGCTGCGGCTCACATTTTACTTTAGGAGCAGATCTAGCCATGCATTTTACAATGGATAAGCAATCCAACCATTGCAAAGTACTTAGCCCAATTGTATTGTTTTGGTCAACCTTTGTCACTTACTTAGACAAAATCTGTAATTTGATCACCGCATTGAGGAAGTGGAAGGCCCATTTTAGTATTATAGGTCGGGTTTTCAACATACGAGATCATTTCACCTCCTGAATGGAACAGTGATGTTGAAACTCTCCATGTCAGCTTCTTACTATTTAATATTTCAACTCTTCAGAAAACACCACTCTAAAACAAACTTCCAGGTTGATTAAGCCTTCCATATTGATTTTGTAATTAAATAGGTCTATTCACTTTAAAAAATCATATCCTGATCAAAACCTCTTTAAAGATTTATGAAAAAAATATATAAGGTTTAAATAAGCTAAAAAAAAAAAACAAAAACAAAACATATGGTCAAATATTCGTATTTTTTCAACTCAAAAATATAATGTAATGCTATTCTTATACACAAAGAATACAAACACACCTACTCTTTTTGGCGTATTTGTGGAATGTATTCTTGTAAATGATGTGAAGTAAGGAGTTTTGTCACACGAACTATTACTGAAAAGAGTTATTGTCAGAGTTATTCTGGTTTTTTTCTGTGTTAAACGAGAAGATACATTTCCAATCCAATGCTTTGTTTGACAGTATTATCAGAGCCGAACCCCTTCAATCTCCAAAATAAAAAAAACTACAGAAAAAAAATCAGTACTGACAAGGATGGGACGGAGTGTACGTGTGCGAGTTGCTATTTTAAAATAAACTACATCGGCATATTCATGCCCCATTGAGTGTGTTTATGTTTTTATGTTAATGTTTGTGGAGTGTTTGTGTATAATTTATAGTTTTTCGTCGCGCAGTACGAGGAATTAAGGTATTAATATACTAGTTGCTCCGACTCTGCTTGCTCCGCTCACCAACCACAGTGGCGACCAATGGCTCAGGAAATGCAAACGGATTATTTAATTGTATACTGAGATATTTTTACGAAAACGATCCTTTAGTTTGTAATAAAAAATTTCTTTGAAATGATGATTATTTAAATATTAATGGTGTAATTGCAACGCATACCGTAATTAAAATTATTTTGGATGGTCGTGTCTATTTTGGTCTCTGTTTTACATTAGCTATGTATAGGTAATACTGAGATCACACGGATATCACGTGTAATAAGTAAGGCTGTTTATTGGTTGAAACTGACCAATTGCAAGGGTCTACAAAACGCCTCATAACTTTACAACTATTTGACAGATTTTTGATTGGATGGCAGTTTTATATAGGGAAAAGTGTAAAAATCCAACGATATATAGGTATAACTCAGAAAAGTACTGGGCGGACTGCAGAGATGGACGAAATTCGAGTTACTTCCTTACGTTTTGAATGAATATTTGTTCGCCGTTTGATTTGTAGAAAACTAATAAACTGCAATGATGATTACGTATGTAAATATACGTTTTATAAAACATCTTGTAAATACAAAAATTAAAGGTTGAATCATTTCCTTTCCAACGGTTTTTGTCTTTTTGAGATTTGGAAGATTTTTAGTTGGTCAAATATTCGATACAATCATGCGTTACAAATGTGCTGGAGTAACAACACGTTTCGTGCTGTCTGCCAATTCGAGGGTTAAAAATTATAACTGTATTATGTACTATTGCTGAATGACATCACATGTTACTTAAATTAGAAGTATTTATTTATCCTTAGTGGAAATCTCAGTACATTATCTTGCATAACATACTCAGCCGAAAAACCATCAGCTGTTGAAAATAACATCAACATTATTTATGTTGGTCTTGTATCTTAAATTAGTTTTATAATTAATTAACTAGTTATCGTAGCAGCTCATGTTTCGTTTAAAAAAAGTAACTCTAATCAACAGTAAATTATGAACTCCATAAAATTAAAAATAAACATCATATAGTCTCCTGTATTTTAATAACAATGTGTACACTTTATACTAATGTATATTTTTAGTGTATATTATCGATCTAAAATTTTTTGTTTTATTTTTAGATTGAACTGTCTTAAATGTTATAACTATTAGTTATGACTACTTACTGTCTTTAATATTATAACTTTACCGTTGCACTACTACGGAGGACGTTTCAGCTGTTTAGCCATTTTCAAGTAGAATCATCCATTGTCAATTATTATTAAAAACACAACCACGCAATAACAATACATTAAAAACAAACACAATATTACGTTTAATATAAACAAAAATACGATAAACTGTTCGTATAAGAATCGTAAAATTTTAATTTTGTACAATTTTATTTTATTTACAATTCTTATAAATATTTTTATTTTTAATATTTAAAAATATTTTAATATTTAAATATTGATATTATTAATATTTATTAATATTTTTATTTATATTAAGTATTCTTTTGGGGTTAAGTGATTTGAACTTTTGTGAGTTTTTAACTATATTTTAATGTACCTTTCGTTTTTACTTTGTTATTGTCAAGAACCTTTGTTGGCGCTCTCCCAACAACTCACCAAAGTTTGATTGTAATCGCACGAATGGTATTGGAATGCATAGAAGACGAACCAACAAATATTAATTTGTATACAACATTCTAGGAGCTCCAACCCTGCAAACAAATAAAGTATATTATAATACTCATGCCAAAGCAACTGCTCGCTTCACTCACCGACCAAAGTGGAGACTCATGGCGAAGCCGTTGCAAACAGATTTTTGTTTACAATGGTTTTTTTCACAAAAATAACGATTATTTAGGACATAGGCACTTGGATCTAGTTAAGGTGGTTGGGATAGTGATGACCTATACAAAATGTAAAACAATGGTGGAATTAGCCACAGACCATCCACAATAATACAAACTACGCTATATGTTTTAATTTCACAATATCGATATTTAAAAAATCTATAATCAAAATGTCTAACAAATTATGATTTTGCCAATTAATTAAAGGAAAGAAAAAAGATATTTAACACCAAAAGTATGACTACTAATACAGTAAGCCTTGATTTTTGTCTGCGTTTGCTTTTCCACATCTAAAATAACTGTTAGAAATGAAGAATAACTTTAATATCTGATTATACAATTTTCCAAGTAGGTTGCTATCGAAATAAATGTAAATACTTTCAATAAATGTGTTTTGGCAAAGATATATTTATAAATTATAGCAACAGATGTTTAAATTGAATTATAATACATTAAGCAAATTTAGTTGATTTTTGTTTTTTTTTGCATTTAGTTTGTTAATCTAGCTTAAAAAAGCTGTTCTTAGTTTTTGATCCAAACAGACGTCTTATATGTTATTTTGCTTTGAGGGAACCCCCTACTTTTAACAATGTTTACGCTTAAAATAATTAGTTTAAAATTTCCTTTCTTAGTGTCCGTTTACAACCAATAAGAATATTATACCTTTAAATTGTTGTATTTGTATCTTAAGTAGTGTTTTCTCTACGTTGATTTTTTGTCTGTCAGTCAGGACTAATCTGCCATAGATTTCCGTAGTTTTGTCGTTACTTTGTTGGCTTTCAGTCCTATGTATTTACTACTATAGATTTCCGTACTTTTGTCGTTACTTTGTTGGCTTTCAGTCCTATGTATTTACTACTATAGATTTCCGTACTTTTGTCGTTACTTTGTTGGCTTTCAGTCATATGTATTTACTACTATAGATTTCCGTTCTTTTGTGGTTACTTTGTTGGCTTTCAGTCCTATGTATTTACTACTATAGATTTCCGTACTTCTGTCGTTACTTTGTTGGCTTTCAGTCCTATGTATTTACTACTATAGA
>JAGFPH010000620.1:437175-461794 GCA_018207615.1 Philaenus spumarius | reverse complement strand
AGCTGCAGGTCCGTCTAATGCTGCACTTCAAAGAACAATACGTCGACCTGTTCGATTTGGTAACGAAGCAGGAATTGAAGAATTATTACAGGAGACTCTTCAAGAGGAATTGGAAGACTTTGCAGACAGTGACGACTCGGATGAAGATCCTCATTATGAACCGGAAGTAAGTGATCATGACTCAGAAAGTGAACTGGAAATAGACGAAGTTGATGTGTTAGACGATGGCGTCACTATTGTCCAGGATGAACCAACTCCTTTTGAAAACGTCACCGCTGATGACAATACTAATGAAGCATTGAACCATCTAGACGAAATTATTGAAAGTGTTGTCTCTGGAGCTGGTGAAGCGGAACCAACATCGAACGAGTTTATAGGCTTGTTACGTGGTTTTCAAAACTATTTCTATGGTAGGGAGACCAAGCAAATGTTGAAACACCACGTACCACCATTTAAATGGAGAAAAATACAACCCAACATCAATGTTCGCACAAGGCTACATAACATTGTTTCAAAATTGCCAGGAATAAAAAGATCTGCTCATACACTGGGGGACAACCCAACAGTTGAAGAAGTATGGAATCTTCTTTTTACTGAAGATATGTTGCAAACAATTCTTCATTGGACAAACAGAAAAATTGCAGATATGAAAGTTAAGTACAAAAAGAAAGACTTATCTTATGTAAAGGAAACTGATATTTTGGAACTTAAAGCTTTGATTGGTCTCCTAGTGTTTTCATCACTTTTCAAATCGGGAAATGAGTCTGTACACAGCCTTTTCGCCACAGATGGAACCGGCAGAGAAATCTTTAGATTTACTATGTCGAAGGAGAGATTTCTTTACCTTTTAAATGCTCTTAGGTTTGATGACCCTAGTACAAGAAAAGAGAGAGTAAAAAATGATCCTGGTGCAGCAATTTCAGAAATATTCGAGAAATTCATTGAAAATTGCCAACAATGTTATAGTTTGGGTGAATATGTTTGTGTTGATGAGATGCTGGTTGCATTTAGAGGAAAATCTAAGTTTAAAATGTATATGCCCAAAAAACCAGCCAAATATGGGCTGAAGATAATGGCAATGACAGACGCTAGAACAAACTACCTGTCCAATGCTTTTCTATATGTTGGAAAGAACTGCTATGGTGAAACTCTTAGTGAGAGAGAGAAAAAACTGGGGAAGCCAACTCAGGCTGTGTTAAGACTAGTGGAACCTATAGTAGGCACTAACAGAAATGTAACTGCAGATAATTGGTTTTCCTCAATGGAGCTAGTGAACGAGTTAATAAAGAAGAAGCTCACATACGTAGGCACTCTCAAGAAAAATAAAGTAGAGATTCCTGTCGAGTTTTTGCCTAATGAAGATCGAGATGTTCAATCAACAATATACGGGTTCACAGAGGAAGTTACATTGGTGTCGTTTGTGCCTAAGGAGAAGAAAGCTGTAATCATGATTTCCAGCATGCATCACAGAATTAGTGATGACCACGATACGGAAAAACCTGAAATAGTAGCTTTCTATAATAGCACCAAAGGAGGGGTCGATGGTCTTGACCAAAAGATAGCAAATTATAGTTCCAACCGTCGTACTAGAAGATGGCCTATGGTTGTTTTTTACACAATTGTTGATGTTGGCTGTGGTGTGAACAGCTATGTTCTATACCAAGCATTTCGAGGAACCCCACGTATGGACAGGTTGAATTTTTTTTAAATGTTAGGAATGAAACTAATAACTCCTCACATGACTAGAAGACTTACAATGGGGCACATTCCCCTGGAATTGAATTTATGCATGAAACGCATCCTTCATCTTCCTCAAGATGACCCCAGAGCTGCCAACCGGATACAAGTTCCCCATGAAGACGGCCCTGTGGTTGCAGAGTTTGCTGAATTTGAGCCAAGGAAAACATGCTCTTCATGCCCACCACGCCTAAAAAGAAAAACAAAATACCCATGTGCAAAGTGTGGACGTGCTATCTGCCTAGAGTGCTAAAAAAAAGTGTGTTTTACATGTATTCGTAACTGAAAATGGATAACCAAATGAACTAACATGTGAGTAACTCGAGCCTACTATATTACCTATGTTTTTTCAGCCGTAACATTTTTTATGATAGATAATCTCATTCAGCCTCTTTTTTTGAACTTTTTGTAAGATTTTTGTATCATTCTATATATAAAAACGTTATTGGAATGAAATAAACGTTTGCGGTCTGTTAGACCTCTCCATAGTAATTGTGTAATTATTTTTTACCCATTCACGAAAAAAAAACTGTTATCAAACTTTGAGCTTTTCAAATAAGGTATATATGTGTTGTAGATAAGCTACAGACAGTTCATTCTCTATTTACATATCTGAAAAAAAGTTATTATAGGTAAAAATCATACTTTTGAATTATTTAAATACTATAAACTAAGCCAAAACCAAAGTCATGCACATTTTTCAGCTCTAAATTAAAATTTCTTTTTAAACACCATAAATAATTAATCAAATTGTAATCAACCTTGCAATGCAATTATATGTATATAACTAGAAAAACTGACAGTATATGATCCCCAAAAATAATTTTTGTTATAACAAAAAAAACTTTTAATACTAGCGGTCTCCGAGACCCCTCCATAGTACTTAAGTTAGCTCCACCTTCCATAGTACTTAAGGGTTAACATAAAAACACAAACACACGCAATGGGGCATGAATATGCCGATGTAGTTTATTAAAATAGCAACTCGCACACGTGCATTCCGGCCCGTCCTTGTCAGTACTGATTTTTTTTGTAGTTGTATTTATTTTGGAGATTGAAAGGGTTCGTCTCTGATAATACTGTCAAACAAAGCATTGGATTGGAAATGTATCTTCTCGTTTAACAAAGAAAAAAAACGAGAATAACTCTGGCAATAACTCTTTTCAGTAATAGTTTGTGTGACAAAACTCCTTATATCACATCATTTACAAGAAGAAATTCCACAAATACGCCAAAAAGAGTAGGTGTATTTGTATTCGTTGTGTATAAGAATACCATTATATTATATTTTTGAGTTGAAAAAAAAACCGAATATTTGACCCTATGTTTTTTTTTTTTAGTTTATTTAAATCTTATAATTTTTTTTTTTATTAATCTTTAAAGAGGTTTTGATGAAGATATGATTTTTTAAAGTGAACACACCTATTTAGTTATAAAAGCAATATGGAAGGCTTAATCAACCTGGAGGTTTGTTTTAGAGTGTGGTTTTCTGAAGAGTTGAAATATTAAATAGTAAGAAGCTGAAATGGAGAGTTTCAACATCACTGTACCATTCAGGAGGTGAAATGATCTCGTATGTTGAAAACCCGACCTAAAATACTAAAGTGGGCCTTCAACTTCCTCAATGCGGTGATCAATTACAGATTTTGTCTATGTAGGTGACAAAGGTTGACCAAAACAATACAATCGGGCTAAGTACTTTGCAAAGGTTGGATTGCTTATCCATTGTAAAATTCATAGCTAGATCTGCTCTTAAAGTAAAACTTGAGACGCAGCTGTAAGTGTGGCCGGAGCAGGATAGTGTAGGAAAGGTATAAATTCTGATAGACAATGACACATCCGAATAGATATTCTGACGGTCACTTTATAGAAACGAGTTCGGATAGATAACTTAGCAGAATTTCGTGGCACATCCGTATTCGCTAACACCTTTAGAAATATGGATCAGTTTAACTCACAATAAAAGCTCACCAATGCCTGTATTTTTATTAAGACTACTCTTAGGCAATGATCAGGATAGGGGAGGTATCCTTGGGGAACAAGTCCAGTAAAATTGTGCAAGCAGTCATGTTCTCGCTTCTGTTTGCAAAACTGGGTTATCTGGAAGCGGTGTTACTTCAGATAAGAGGAAGCCAGACAGCTTTAAAGAACTGAACACTATCAAAATATATTCAGGGTTAGTGTAGTAATGTTGTCAAAGCCTGATTCATCCGGTGAAACGATTTCCGAAATGGGTTCCCTGACATTAGAGCATTGGATTGAATGAAAGCATTAAACTTTTCTCTTTTGACTAGAACCTGAATCAGCAATTAAATCGTTAATCCTTTTGTCTTTCAATAAGCAATAAATCTATTCGACCCAAACATGTGAGGCAACTTCTAAAAGGGTCAAGGCAGGCTATACTGTATCACCTGACTTGATTTATGAAACTCATTTCAAGAGATGTGGATTTATAATGGAGTACATATTTTGTTTTTCCATTGATAGATCAATAAATAGATAATTACTTTATTTTTAACTTTGAAAACTGGACACGGACGTCAGAAGACTTAACTGCATCCGGTAGTGAATACCACAAACACAGTTCGGACACAGTCAATTACTTATTATACTTCCTATTCCGTGCAAAGGTATAGCAAGCATAGTGCTACTTCTTTTAGTGCTATTTGCACTTATGTTAGAGATATGGAACAATCTTGTCTGACAGGTAAGAAATCCAGGTTGTAGAATATAATCTAACATCATGAGAACATAATATATCCTTAGGCTATTAAGCTTAAAGATAATAAGTGTTTAATAATAAAGAGAAACATGAACATCGCGTTTTAAATAAAACATAAAACGTACAAAGTAATCAAATTACGTGCCCATTGCAATCTGTTGGCCAACACCATTGACGTGTCACTGACTACGGTGTTACAGTAAGTAATATATTGAAATTTAAGCGATTTTACATTAACAGCAAGAGATCTAGAATTTTTTAGGTAAGCAATCAATCCATGTACAAATTATATTACAGATCTCAGTCACAAAATCTCTCTTAAACAGTCAGTTTACTATGAATGAGCTGCCCAAAGTCATTCACTTTGTTACAGAAATCTAAAATTTCGCTATCAAATTTTTACCACAGAATAAATAAACGGTATCAGTTAACTGACACAAACTTTCTCCCAACTTACTGTAATCAAAATAATATTGTTTTTAATCATTTTATTTTTTACTACTTTTTAGAACAAAACAAAAAATAATATTCTACCTACGTCAATCGTATAAACAAATTATTGTCCCAGGCGGAATTCGATCGCGCGACCTTTGAATTACTGGCCGTGCTCGCTACCGTAGTGCTACCCTGTGCGGCCGCTGCCGCGATACTAGATTGACAACACAAACTTGTTTAATTTTAAACATTTCCCCATAATTATAAAACGCCGAAGTTTTGATAAAAGCGGGTGGTGTCATTTTGTTTGGCATCTTAAGCACTATAAATACTGAAAATTTGATCAAAATCGTTAGAGCCATTTTTGAGAAATTTGCATTTTCGTCGTTTTTGATGGGTTTTTAGGGGTAAATTACCCTTAAAAATTCAAAATTCCAAAAAATGAAAAAAATACCTGGAGATATTAGGGTTTAGTACCTACATACCAAATTTCATGAAAATCGGACCAATAGTGTCCTCTCTGGTCGTGTATACATACAGACAGACTGACAGACAGACACCACTCTAAAAACACTTTTTTTGGTTCAGGGAGCACCAAAACAAAAAAATCCACTAAAAATATTTTTGGGTTCAGGGAGCACCAACACAGATAATTGCACTAAACAATTTTTTGGAGTTCTGGGAGCACCAAAACATATAATTCAACTAAAAATTCAAATTCGAACATTTTTACGAAAACAATACTTTCTCCATATACTACGTATAGGGTGGAGAAAGTAAAAACCAAGTTTCTCACCAGTGCACTTTTCTGTCACAAACTATACTCCGATTATTTGATGGCAATAATAAACAATGTACTTCAAACAAAAGTGGTCTTAGAGTTACATGTTTTAACATGAACGATAGTAAATGAAAGAACGACCTAAATGCTATTCAATTTATTTCATCAACATTCATTTAAATACATAGAGATTTTCCAATGAAATATTTGATGTACAAAGGTGCGGTGGCAAGTTAATCAAACTAAGAATTTTAAATATCAAGTTATTCTAACAAGTCCTTTATGTAGAGGGTAAAACTAATACGGGAGTGTTATGCATGGTCAAGGGGAATGAAAAAAACTTCGATTTATTAAGACATTCGATCATATCGAGGTTTGATATATTGAGGTTTCACTGTATATATACACTTAATGGAGTAGAGAGATAATTTACGGAAATCTAATTTAATTAAACGTCGTAAAAGAATTTTAATGTTCATGTCTTTTTTGGTTGAATTGTTTGCAGTGACATGAACAAGTATAACACGATAATAATATTTATTAATAATATTTTAAGTTGTTTTCCTTTTATGTTATACGCTTTTACAGCAAGGATTAAACGAACTAAATTACAACTGAAAAATCATAGACCTTACATTTCAGCAAACCATTTTAAGTGAGATACCGTCTAGACTAACCTCTTATGATCAGGATGACTTGGTGGTTAGATACAATTCACGAAGAGCAAAAGTTCTTACTTCATTCCTGGTTTTTATCTTTCTTTTTTTTACTTTTATTTTAATAAAATGTAATTCATGTCAAACTGTGTTGCCATGTTTGTTTAAAGTATATTTCTAATGATAATGACCTATTTATAAATAACTGTAAATATAAACATTCTTACTTTATTTCGTAAACCTAAATTATTAGACTTCATATACGTTTGACTAGTAAAAACAAAATGATGTTTCTTACTTTATTTCTTAAACCCAAATTATTAGTTAGAATACAAGAAAAGTCTAATTAATTGTGCTTTACTATAAAATCTTAAAACTACATCAAAATAAACACACATTAGTAAAAAAAGAAGCTATTAAATAATCTATATTGAGTACCAGAAAGTTTGATTCTTGAAAGATAAAAACGAAACGTTTAGGCTTAATGGAGAGGAAACGCAGAATGTGTAAAGTTTTGCCTTCCGAAGAGTTTATCAGTACTGTGGGGCGTAATCAGACGTAATTGTGTGTGTAGAGAAAAGTAAATACAGGCTTTGTGAATCTATGCCCAGTTTGGGAATTACAGTTTGGGTGAAGAAGGAAGTTTAGACTTTCTGTACAAATCTGAAACTTTACTTAACTTTAACTTGTTTTAATTGAAAGCACGCTGCTGTCTCATATAACGAATTATGTGTTACATGTATATAGTCGACTCTCACGATATGTAAACCTACAAATTCAATTTAATTCAAAGAGATATTGTTCATTCACAGCCTACCTAAAGATACTCTACTATTTTTGTTTTTAGTAATTTTAGGAACTTTATCTTAAATTTCAAAATTTACCTCGAATGTTCTAAGAACCATAATAGCTCTTATTCGAGTAATTTTATGTAATGACAATGGCAATATACTAGTTTTAGTGGGAGGGAATCCGTAAACTGACGTTGGCTTTTTTAGTTTGTTATTCTACTTCAAATCTCTGTCCTTTATTAAAGAAGTTATGGCGATAAAGATAGAAAGTTCCGAATGAAAATTACTTAAGCAAATATAGTACATCTTTACAATATAGACCCTCCACTCCGAACTTCATTATCACCTACAATCAAAATAATGTCCATTACCAACTTGAAGAACCTCTTATTTCATAAATATATTAAACTCATAATATGGTCTTAAAGGAAATCTTGGATTAAATACCACAAGCTTACATTACTCGGATATCCAACGGTATAAACATTTTCATTTTGATATCCATTTTTTCGGTACCAAGTCACAATTGAATAATACAATTAATTACTTTCTAAGGTCCGTCTTGTGACTTCAAATTGCTTTTATTTTGATTACGGTTCATCATCAGACATGTTCTTTGTATCGGCATAGGAACGTTCTCCCTGTTTGAAATATATAGTATTTGTTGCACTCAGGACATGCTATTTTATGTACACAGAACCAACTTTTCAATAACAAAAGCAATATTGCCAACTCTACTTATGATAGCCACTTGTTTGAAATAAATCACTGACCAGGTGATTTCCATTTTAATGTGGAGACATTACCCTACGCACAAAGGACGGATTAATGCGCACACAAGAGGAGTTTGAGGTTTATAGAGCGTTTGGAAGACAACCTGATGACATTTTAAAGTATCACCTGTATTTCCAGTCACATCATCTATATGACACAGCTCTCAAACATTTATCTAGGTTCAATAGTTATTAACATCAGTAGGGTGCATTGCTCGTACTGACAGTGCTTCACCGGAATTAATAGAGTTCACGCCGGTTTGATTAATGTTTGTGTTCGTGTAAGTTATATGACTTGTAAAAATATATACAAAATATCACTTTTGATTAAAAACTTTATTGTGTGACGAGTTCTTCGAATGAATGACCAAAACAAGAGGTATCTGAAGATGAAATTGTGAAGACTTCGAAACATGACATAAACATAATCAAAACAAAAACAATTTGTAGTCACAAGACGGGCCTTAGAAGGTAATTCATTATATTAAACATTTTCAGTTTGGTAGCAAAGTTATGAATTGTGTGGTTGTATTTTAGGAGCTAAATAAAACATGTTTGAATACATTGGAAAATAAATAGTCTTTTCTTTATTTTAAGCAATAAAATATGCAAGAAGTTTATCTTTAATAGTAAATACTTCATAGTATACTTTTTAATTGAAGAAAAGTTGAAGAAATTGATGTTTTTTACTTCTAGTTGTAGTTCCCATGAACTAACTGTGGAAAACAAAATCTACATATATCTGGTGTTTAAAAAAGTTATAGGAATTCATGCTGTATTTATACATGTTCAAAATGAAGAAAACTATCAAACTTTGTTAAAACATCCAGATTTCTATCAAACGATATCTTTTGTTTTAACAACAAAGATAATTACTTTCAACTGGAAATAACATTGAGATGAAATTTTGATTGGTGCTATAAAGTGTTAAAGCAACAATAGTTTAAACGTTATCCCACATGACTTTCACAATGCAAAACCAAGCCAACCTTTGCAAAGTACTTGGTTCGATTTTAGTGTTTTGGTTGACTTTTGTCCACTACACCAACGAAATTTGTAATGTGATCACAGCATTGTGGACGGGTTTTCATCATCATTTCACTTCCTGAATGGTACAGTGGTGTTGAAATTCTCCATTTCAGCTTCTTACTATTTAATACTTTGATAAGGCTTTCCATATTGTTTTTATAACGGAATAGGTGTATAAGCTTAAACAAATCATATCCCAATCAAAACCTCTTTAATTTTTTTTCTTCAAATTATAAGGTTTAAAATGAGCTCCAAAAATGTCATAAAGACAAATATTTGTATTTTTTCTAATCATAACTATAATATTATGTTATTTCTCATTTACAAAGAATACAAACACCCCCACGCCTTTTGGCGTATTTTAGGAGTTTGTTCGTGCTATAAACGAGTAAATGATGCGGAATAAGGAGTTTAGTCACACGAAATATTACTAAAAGGAGTTATTGCCAAAGCAAAATCTTAACATAAAAGTGGGATTTTCTTCTGCGTTAGAAATAAATGGAGCAATTTATCCAGGTCACTTGTTATCCAGAATAGGCTTTATGTTCTCAATAATATGACAGTCGATAATTTGTGTTCTCTCTTGGTTTTGTGAGATAAGGTGGTTAGCTCTTTTAAAGAAAGATGTAACTGGAACAATTACTGGGATTTTAGACATTTATTTCAGAAACCAAATCTGTTGTTTGTACTGTTCGCAGGGTAAAAATATGGTATAATTTATGTTTATAATTGTACTAGTTGCTCCGCCTCTGCTTGCTCCGCTCACCACGGCTGTGACAAATGGCTAAGAAAATGCAAACGGATTATTGTATAATGAGACGCTTTTACGAAAATGATCCTTTACTTTGTAACATAAACATTTCTTTGAAATGTTGACTATTTAAATATGAATGGTGTAAATACAACGCATGCAGCAATTAAAATTATTGTGGATTGTCGTGTCTATTTTGATCTCTGTTTTACATTAGCTACATATAGATCAGTCGTCTTTTCCATGAAAATATCAGGGTGTTTGAATTGGCTTTGTCATGAAGCGCCACTGTTGTTAGTGATTGAAGTGATCACGTTCGGAAACCATATTTTTTTTATAAACCACTTGTCTTTCTTGTCAATCTCAACATTTAAAAACAATTTTTTATCTCAACAATTATAACTGTAAGATGTGTCATTGCTGAATGACGTGACATGTTACTTAAATCAGAGTTATATATTTATACATTATCTTTCATAACTTACTAAGCTGATAAAACATCAGCTGTTGAAAATAACATCATCATTAATTATTTTAGTGTTGTATATTACGTTTATTTTATAATTAACTACCTTTCGTAGCAGCTTATGTTTCGTTTGGAAAAAGTAACTCTAATCAACAGTAAATTATTATTAACGAAATAAAAAGAAAATATAATATGATATAATCTCCAGTCTTCTTATTTGAGTTACTAACAATGTGTACACATTATAGTTATGTACATTTTTAAAGTGTGTATAATATCGAGCTAAAATTTGTAATTTTATTTCTATATTGAATTGTCTTAAATGTTATTAATATTAGTTATGACTTACCTTCTTCAATATTATAACTTTACAGTTTCACTACAACGGTGGTCGTTTTTGTGTTATAATTTTTACCACGGTTCAGCTGCGTTGTCGAATTATTATCATACTTTGTCTAAATCATCACCAACTGTTGAACCTACATGCCGAGAAAAATAATTACAATCGAATCAACGGTCCTAAAGTTATAAGTAACCACACAGTCTTTGCCATACCAACAGTTCTGCACATAAATAAATACAAAAATTAATAAAGATCGTGTTTTAACTTATTTACAAGAAATATGTCTTTGGTTGCATATTCAGTTTCTTTGACAATAAAATGTACATAATTAAGAAAGTTATATTACAAAAAAATATTGCACATGTTTACATAAACAAATATTCATGAAGCAGCATACATTTTAAATTCCACCACCTCCAAGTTGGAAAGATGTATGGAAAATAAATTTGTTAGTGTTATTCAGTTTCCAGGTGACTTATATAAAACAAATTTACTAAATACCTAAACTCATCCTACCCTCTCCCACCTGTCCATTCTTAACGATTTGTAATGGCCATATGCAACTTGTGAACCTGAATGTAAATTACAAAATTGTTCTGAGAATTTGTGTTGTTTATTTTTTTATTTTATTTATAGCCAAGATTTTTTATTACGTTTTCAAAAGCACTTTAGAAACAGTATATTATTTTGTTTAAAAAATAAGTTTTATAAAGAAACTTTGTTTTATAAATAATGTTTAAATTGATTGAACAATTATAAATGTATTACCCAGATGGTTTTATGGGTCTAATTAGATATGGCTCAAATAACAATGCTGTATTTCAAACTGGTCATGTAATAAAGAAGAATGTTAGTTTTCATAGTTTTATTCGTTATAGAGTAACGTAATTTATTTTAAAATTATAATTTAGGTTCAGATACGTTAATGAATAGTTTTCACAATAAGTTCTACCAATCTATACTGCTAAAGTTATAAGACAACTTTTAAAACTAAGCAGACCTATTCTTAGGAAATACAAAATTAGTATACCCTAATTAAATTTTAGTCCGGTCATACTCGTATATAGGTAGAAATAAATAATAATAAAATCATAGCATTTAGTTGTACAATGTTTATTCTTACTACCTCAATCAAGAGATTAGATTCTGACCCTTGATACCGTGTTTTTGATTCTGCAACAATACTGACCTAGCAATTCATAAAGGCGATTCAGGTGTCAGGCTACACAATTTCAGCAATTTACTCCTTCCTACATTGTTGTTATATGTAATATTTGACTACTAAAATTACTCTCTGTACCCTATCTAATAACTAAATCTTTTAACTGTGACAGCATAATGTTACAACTCTATACCTAATTATAACTGTTAATAAAAAACAAAGTAAATACAAAGATATTTGAAAGACAGTGATCAATAATATATACTGAGTAGTCATAATGTCCTTTTAACCCCATTCATTATTTTGTTAATAAAAATAACTTAACAAAACTTTGTATAGTATTTCTTGTGTTGCACAACAATACTTATTTATTATTACTCATCAATAAATATAAAGTTTATTATATCATCATAAATAAATAATATTCAGTTTTAAATTCAGGCCATTTTACTAAGTACTATGAATTATAAACATTTGTAATCATAAAAAAGATTTATTATTAAATAAAATATCTGTGTTATCTTAAGCAATAAATTAGATTAGCCAATAGAGGGGTGTTGAAAATGAATTAAATACCTGTAAGTAGATTTATATTTTATTGTATTATGACATGTGATATATAGTTATACATTTTCGAAGACATACCGTTGATTTTACGTATGATATTAGACAATTGTTTCTACAGATAAATACACTCACAATATATCAGAAATACCACTTAACCTATTGGAGAGAGAATCTAACTTTAGAACTGTTTTATAATATATCACTTTAATACTATCACTCTTGTTCCCCTTTTAATAAATATAGTCATACAAAATCTGGACCATAATGAAGTGAAGAAACTTAATGTATCGGTATAAATAATAAGTTCCAAGTTTTAAAAGGTAATTGTTTTGGTTGGATACTCTATTGGTTGGTACTCTGGCAAATCTCAAATTTATCATTTTGAGAGTTTCCTACTTACACTAAATCAGTTTGTATTAAACTAAACGTAAAGTATAAAAATATATATTATAGTTAAGTTATTTAAAAATAATAAAATTCTAACAATTTAATTAATATTAACGGTAAACAAAATTTGGACTTTGCTAAAAGCTACATTATATTAAAATGTTGATTAATAACAGTAACAATTACGAATAACAATTATTTATTTATTTTTGTTTTGTTAAACACATGAAGTTTAGTTCAGATTATAGAAGTGTATAAATTATTAAATACATCAACTATCCGGAAATAAATAAATAATAACAATAATTTATATTTTTAGTTAAACACAGGCAGTTTACTTCAGGTTATGGAAGTGTAGAAACAATTAAATACATCAACCATCCAACAATGAGAAATAACACGCCTCTAATAAAGTGAGTAAAATAGTAGATCCTTGCAATAAAAATTAACAAGTTATGAATTGTGTACAACTTTTCAATTAGGACAAGTTTTACGACTAATGAGGTTCTGTTACTTTGCATATACAATAAATAGAAAAATATTTCAACTAATTTTATTTTAGGGGGTTTATATCCATTACACAAAAACACTAAACTTAAATTTAATTTAATATTGAGGTCGTTGTTTTTTCCATCTTAGTTATTTTAAAAACATGAGTTAGCAATTTAATATTAAATTAAACTAAATAAAATATATAGTTTTGCTCCAATCGGAAACGAAGCTAAAAACTCTGGGATAACTATATCAGTTACAAAATTAATTGTTGTTTTACTAACAACAAACTATTATTTGTAAAGTCAAGGGTATATATTTATTACCAAGCAAACATTAACCAATAATACACAAACTGTCTACCTTATTTTGGAACCAAGAACTGGATAAACATTGATTAATCTTTTGAGGTGAAAGGGGAACCGCAAACATTATCGGAAACTAGTGTCCTTATATTAAACAATAAAGCATAATATATTTAATTATATATGATTTGTAAGTTACAAGCCCTACATCTGGTTATTTTATCAAAATAAATAACCACCTATTATATCTATATTGTATAGCCTTTATTTGAACATGAGATCTAACTTGAAACTCCTGTAACACAAATTATGTTTTAACTAACAGTTACAATAAAACCCCTTTTTATGCCCTAAAGTAAAACCTTAACGGTAAATTAAAAAATAAAAACATCAGCATAAAATAAAAAAAAAAAAATACCTCAAATATCGTTTCCTAGCTTCAGGCAATGTGTGTCCATTTGATCTTTAAGTAAGTAAACGCGGCTTCCTCTGATATAATGTATAATTACTTGTTCATACGTGTACGTAGTCAAATAAAAATTAATCAGCTGTTTATCTGCAGAACTCATTAATGACCAAACTTCATCAACATTATTATCTACAAATTTTAAATCCTTGGTGGAATATATAGACAATGTTGTCATGCCTATGTGTACCTTTCTATATGCATATACGAATCTGAAACAAAACGACAATAAGGGCCTACTGAACGATTATCGTATATTATTTAAAGGATAGACAATTGTTTATGTAGTTAAAAAAAAACATATATATATATATCTTTCGATTTTAGCTTGAACAGTCGTTGCAGATATGAACAAACAGATTTCTTTTTATGTGTAAATTTAAATCTGAATCAAAGTAAATGCATATATTTAAAGGCTATTATATACATCAGAGGTGAACACAATGGCTATAGTTATAGTTTGGTTACTGTAGCCCGTGCATCACTGATGATGGCGACATTTTCGTTGAAACGCTTTTGAGGTTCGTAAACGTATTTATTGTGAGATTTTGTGTTTAGGTTTTATTTTGTCTGGTTACTTTCTCACAAGTCAAGCTCATTAGATATTTGTTTTTATGTTTAGAAATAAATTTGTGAATAATTCATTATTTTCATTAGTTTTTAGGAACCTTTTATATCAGTTTATTCTTTGATTTTCAAAACTTCAGTGCAAAAAGAGCCACTGTGTTCACCTCTGCTGCATAGTAATAGTTTGGTTACTGTAGCCCGTGCATCCCTGAGGATGGCGACATTGTCGTTGAAACGCGTTTGAGGTTAATAAACGTATTTATTGTGAAATTTTGTGTTCATGTTTTATTTTGTCTGGTTATTTCTAAACGTTTAATAATACAAAAGTTTGTCTATCTGCATTTTAATGCTGAAAACTTATATACAAATTTGAGGTGCGTGGGTAGGCCTACGTCATTCTGCCCACGCCGTGAATCACTTACCACGATTATCAATAATCTTTGTTCACCAACACACTATTCACCTGACCTAGGAACCAGCTTTGATGCTACCGGATAATTTGGACTAGTTCTAATTATACAGTTCCTTGATTTAAACTCGCATTTACTTTAATTACTCGTACCGTTAGCTTTGCCGGCCATGACACGGTTTACCACCACACTTCATTTCTTTACCCGGCCTCACTACGTTTTAACCCCATCCCTACCGGTCGCCATTTATTCACGACTAGCCGGACATAATTAATTATTACGCGCACTTAATTAATATTTTATAAAGGCGTCCCTAACGATTTAATAAGGAGAGCTCGGGTGTGAGCTTGTATCCGCTTGAATCCTACCTTTAGGTGCTTATACACTCTCTCGCCGTGCAACCTGGGCGGTGTGCGCGCCGCGCGTTGGCGGCTCGTTGGAAGTGTTGATTTCAACGAACCTCCAGCGATCCAAAGAAAACTCGCGATCATTCTGACTTTGAGAAACTGCTGCAGAAGATTGGGCCACAAATTTCTAAACAGCACACTTATTTCCGCCCAAGACAAGTGTGTAAATAAATTATACGTACCTTTTTCTGAACGCTATATTGCTGGTAGTAATCATAGGCCTCAAAGTTGGGTTTTAATTTAAACAAATATGAAATAGGCGTGAAGTTAAAATAGCCTTGTTTGTTATAATTAATGTACTTTTAAGATCGTTGTACAGGTTAGCTATACATTAAAATAAAGAACACTTGAAATAATAAAGAAGTAATTGATGATAACTATTTTTATTATACCAATCTGTTGGCCAGTTCTTTATTGAAATTGAATTTATTTTCTGAATTCAGACTAGAAATAAAATATCGAATATATACAAAAGGTTTTCTTAAACTAATAGGCAACTGAGGAATGATTTTGATGATAGTGAGAAATTAGTTGCAAATTAGTTGGATTCCACAGAAGAGGGTTTTTCCGATAGGCATCGATTAACTTAATTAAGTTACTTAATTAATTAACTTAAAAAAGTAGTCTTTAGTCGAATTTTAAGTATAATATGTGCACATAAATAAATAAGAGTATGGGAATTTATGAATAATAAAGCACAAACCTTTATTAAACAGATCCAAAAAGAAAGATTGCACCAAAAACACATAAATATTTAAACATATATCTATAATCAATATGAACGCTTATGACTCTTCCACTGAAATCCAATTTCGGAGATAAAATATGATCTTAAAATTGTTCAAATATCCAAAGAAATTCAAGAATAAAGCGCATATATATCAGGCTTTTGTTTAGAGTGATTTGATCATATACAGAAGAATAATAAGTCTAATTTAAGCAGTAATTTATATAGTAACAAGAACGATACAATATATTTTAATTTCGGGTATAATGTATTAAATTATATTTAATAATTTCTAGGTATGTAAAAACCAAATATTATTTGAAAAATGTATAGCATCGTGATAATAATATAACATGTTACCTTCGCCAGTCCATAAAGAACACCTTGGTACAACAAGAATAATGTAGGTTATATAATGGGTACAGGGTACAAATTGTTTTGTTGTAAGTCACTTTTAAATTTGTTTGGTATATAACTTCTCTTTATCAGTTTTGTTGCCTTTAAATTATTGCACAAGTGTTGTCTAATTAGTTTTATAAGCTTCATTCTGGAATTTAAAAGTTGTAATCAAATTATTTTACAAGTTTGTTTTAAATTGATTTATAAGTTAGGTGTTTTTAAAGTTGTTTAAGTGTGTTTTTTTATTATTTTTTTTAAATTACCTGATATTACTTTGTTAGTTATCCTCAAGTTATTTTTTAAATTGAATTAAGTTGTTTATTTCATAAATACGTTTAATAGTATTCGTTATCACACTGTCATATCTGAGGGATTTAAATCGTTTAGATAATGTTAAAAACAATTTAATATCTCCTGGGAGCAGCAAGTTATGCAATATAACAGCATTGCAGTATGCAGTAAATTTATGTAACTGTCTTGTCTAACAGCTGATGTGTCACTATGAAATGTTATCCTGGAGATAGTCTATCATTACAAACATTGTATCAAGATACAAGAATGTAAGTTATTTTCTATAACAGAACATATTGACCGAACAATACGTATATTTTAAATTAATATATATTTACCTTTATTTAACTGTCTTAGAACACAACACACCAAAGTTTAATTTTTTCCTCTAATTTTATATTTTTAACACAAACCATTTTGACTTATAAGATATTATAATTTATTGTTTGTTTTTTTTTCTTAATAATACTTCAATAATTGATCAGAAAACATTTTGCGATATTAAAATTAATAATTTTGTAAGCTTAATTTTCTATTTGACGACCTTAATACATACTACATTCTCAACCCTTACTTTACCTCCAAAAAAACTTTGAATTTTATTTCCAACATTACAAATATGTATACCTTATACTTAAGAAACAATAATTATACAATTTAGTAATTTCTAAACTGTAAATTGTCATATTCCGTTAGCTTTTAAGCGTGCCAACCACCGTTTGTTTTACTTCCGCTCTCCTACCCTCAAACCACATATATAAAAAGTTACCTGGCCTAGCTAAGATTCGAACCCGGTATCGACTTGACTATGGCTTGCCTTGAGAATAACTGGTAACAACCCAACACTTTAGTTACGAGCTACCGTATTGCTTATCTCGCCCCATCTCCTTATTGTAAAACACAAAAGTGTACAATTAACAGGTGGTAGATGGTTCACAATTTTATAGGTGTCAGCACAATGCAGATATGAGTTGGATCTATATTGCACAACAAAATATGTACTTTCAAGAGTAATTTTAAGCAAAAAAGTGAAACTTCCATTTTTGGTGGTTGGTTCCTTATTGCATAACTGCGTCCAAATAACATACATATTGTATAAACTAATGTTGGTTAACTACATCCCCTTACGTGATAAAACCCCTTTGATCAAAAACCGGAGATGTATGGGATGTAGACGTGTTTGCATAGTTCATTAGTTTAGGACATTTGAATAATTACAAGCTTGTAATTCATCTTCGTAAACCGGATTAGCTTAGAGCTGAAACAAAGGTTCTAATTTATTAATGTGTTATGTATAATGTTATTTATTTTGTGAATTTTTTTTTTCATTTTGTAACTGCAAGAGAGGTTCTAAACATTTTTATTTGAAAACAGAAATCACATTCAATAAAAACTCACTCTTTAAAACAAAAACTATTATTTTAAAACATTTCAAAGCCTTTAAATTGAAAAGGTTCTTTTGGACATATTATTATTCATTTTCATTTCTGTTCATTAGAATGATTGAGAAAAATATACTTACATACTTTCCGTAAAACGTGGGAAAAATTGGATTTTTTGGTCAGGCAGAGCGAGGAACGAGGTGACTATGGTTTAAAAGTATTAATTAAAAATTATAAAATACATATGTAGCTTACATACATAACAAGGATATTTCAAATAAATTTTTTTTGAATTTTAGTCATATTTACATAAAGTCCAGGAGTGTATTTTATCAAATGGGATGACGTATGTACAAAAAGTTTTATGTTTATCATCCATTGTTTAGTGAATTTCTAAATCATATTGTTTTGAACATTAAATTTTAATAAAACGAGTATTCAGAGTTAAATCATTTTGAAGCAATGAATTCAAAGTGACAATTTACAATTCAGTAATTTAGAGTAATTTATTTTCCAAATAAAGTAAATGTGTTCATAATAAATAACACATTTAAAAAATGTATAATATAAACAATAAAAGATTACAAAGGAATGAATATTTAACATTTGTTTCAAAGCAATTCATATTTCATAAAACTGAATAAAAGATACGTTTTTAATTCCCAGAATGCACGTGTACGATCGAACTGGAGGAATGTTGATAACACTTTGATTCGTCTTGGTTAATTATCCTTCTGTGGTATTTATGATACTATACAATATATTACAATATTTACCAACTTCTATGCAAGCGAGTGTACATACGTGAGAAACAAAAGAGTATAGAACAAGGTTGTAATGTTTGATTTACCCGTTAACATGTTTTCAATCAGCTTCAATAATTTAACAACTATGTGAGCCATTTAAGGATAGGTTTACACCTTTTAGGGGAAATTTTGCCTTTAGTTATAATTGCCTTTTTTGGTGATAGTGCCGAAAAATCCGTATTAATTACACACTATCTTGTAGTTTCTTCTTTTTACATGACGCGTTTCTACTATTTATCAGTTATTAGCAAATTTAAATAATAGCTGTTATACAAACGCTTAAAAAAAATATTATAAATAAATACATTTAAATTAAACGTATATTTGGATTGAAATATAACAGCTATTCAAGCTAATCTAGCCTACACATACAAAATAGCAAATTTAGACTGCTTAGAACCTAACACAACCTAACATTCAATAAAGTATGTCAATCCAATAACATCATACCTAAATACATCATCGTTATTAGAAGTTAATCCAAATCCGTGCAATACACTAAAACCGCGGCCAAGAAGAATTGGCTGTCGAAAGAAATTACATTTTTGTATGGTGAAATATAAACGAACCAATCAAGTTTATGTATAAAACTCATTTGGAGTCTCATGCCAGTATTTTGCATCATATTGAATTACAAGCTTTACTTCACGAAATAAGCATTAAAACATTTCAAAACATATTCAGTAAGAAGAAGTCAATCAATCGGTAATAAACTCAATTATATTTTGTTACGCAAAAAACAATAATCGGAAAAATACAAATACCCATGCATAATCAACTCTACAAACATAAAGTTTAGCGATAAGGAAACGGTCTTATTAAATAAAGGTTTAAAACCTAACATAGGCACAACTAAAGACAAATGTAAACACGATCTTATACTTGAGGCTACGATACAGTGTTTATCGAAAGACTAACAAAACGTTACACTGTGTTAAATCAGCGAGATCTGCCGTATTGAATAATCTTATTGAAAACAGTAATTTCAAATACGATCATTATACCGCCAATAATATTCAGAATAAACTGGTGGAAAAGAATGCATCGGTTACAAAGGCCGAGAAAGGAACAACTATGAATACGTCAACAAAACATTACACTTCATAGAAAACAAAAACATCGATGAAATAAATAGTGACTTCGCCAAGTTATTTAACTAAAATTTAAATCATAAATCAACAAAAGCAAATAAGTACTGTAAGAACCACTGAAGATATTCAACAAAATGATTAAGCCCACAATACCACACTTCAAAGGTTTACCAAAAGTACACAAAATAGATCACCTTATAAGGGCACTCGCTAACGTTGTGAATGCAACATCTTACAATTTGCCAAAAACTCTATACAAGTTAATAAGGAAGTATGTCACATTAAAAAATACTTTTAGCATTAGAAATAACATACACCTCAATAATACAATAATATAATAGACAACGTTACTAACCCAGAGCGATCCACATTAGTTACGTACGGCATTGTGAACCTATACATTGACATCCCAGTTAGTGAAACACTGTCAATACGGCAGAACAATTTACTACTAAATAAAAAGTTAAAAACTAGTCGATTGACGAACTGATAAACTTACTGAATGTATGCTTAGCACAAAATTACTTCACATTCAATAAAAAACTTTACATCCAGAGACAAGGATTATCTATGGGTTCACATTTTAATTTCTGCTACACTTGCTTACAAATTCCCCTCCTAATTAATTGAAATAATAAAAATGTTTTATTGTTGACAATTGATGTATTTATATTTATACTAAAATTACAACTTAGCCTCAATTAAAATGTAATATTTTTCTTGAAAAAATAATAAATTCAATGAAGAAAAAGAAAAGAAAATAATGTTTAAAATAAAAATATTTTACTATTTAAAGAGAATCCAGAAATGGAAAGTTTTATAATATACTGCAACTTAATTTTGCACTAGTAAAAATATTGTGAATTGCTATTACTGATCGCAAATGAAACGATTCATGTTTACTACTATCACATTTTACTGGACTAAATTCAATTTATTTTTGGAAAATAATATTGTTAGTTGAGTCAATAACTAATTTGTAAGCACCCTTAAGCCTGACAATTTAATTGTTAAAATTATAAAGCCATTAATTTCTTTTGAGAAGAAGTTAGAAAATCCCCATAACTAACTACATGTTTCAGAAAAAATTACAATATATAAAACATTGCAGTTACTTACCTAAATATATTTTCTCCGACAGGCAAAAGCAAACTTAGTCTACAAATTGTTTAAGTAGACATTGTCAACAACAATAATAATACTATATCAATACTAGGCTTGAAACAGTATTTTCGAAACTTTGGAACTGTAAAAACATAATAACACAAAATGTTTCCCTCTGTTAATACTGAAAGCTTTACGCAGGAAAACAATAGCAACAGTATTGAATGCAATGTGTATCCGGGTAAGATTTATCTTTTGTTCATTGAATAGTCAGCTAGTGGATTACAATGTAGCTATTGTGTTAAATGCACCAATTTAGAGAAGCTTCCGTTAATGTATTTCCACGTTTGAATGAATGGAGTGGTCTTGGTAGTAAAGTTCCTTATCAACTAACTAAAAACTAATTAAGCTTTTGTAAGCCTACTTTAATAACTGAGAGAAGATTCAAAATTCACAATTAATAGGCCTACTTTTATAATTCTTGTGTACCAAATTCAGTAAGCAATTAGTTACAAAACGAATACTAACAGTTTTTCTTTAAATTGTAACACGCGGAATAGTAAGGTTGTGTAGGCAACATTAACCATGAAGTTACTTGGTCGTACAATTACAACAATAAATCCGTGAGGACCACGGAATGAAATTTTATCAATGTACAATGATAATAGCAGTTTTTAAATCTGTTCCTATTTCAGGATTGTTACTTGTGAATACTTAAGTACTTATAAAACAATTTTCTTTTTAGTTTCTTTTCCTTTTTGTATTTTGTAATACCCAACACATCTGATTCCATCATTTTAAATTATACTGTTTCATCTTTTTAACAATTTAGTTATATTTGTTTAATTCTAAATGCCACACAATGTATAGTTTGTCCTTACAGAGGCAACCATTTTGGACGGCATGTTAAATATCTCAAAATTAATGTTTTCCAATATTTTACCTTCGTTCTATGAAATAAAATACATAGAATTTCGATACTTATTTTGTTTGTAAAGTTCAACTATAAGGAATTATTATAATTTGACAGCCATTTTGGGCGCCATTTTGAATTTTAATTTTTAAGTAAAATGTTAACTTTTAACTTACTAAGTAAAAATCAAAAACTTATTTTACAACTTATAACCTAGCGATTTACATCTCTCCCATACTTCTATCATCAAAGATCCTACGCAAAGACAGAAGACTATACAACTCCTGAGAAACTATGTTCATCAAAGAACGTCAGCTTGTTACTTTTCTTGGAGTTGGGTTAGTGAACATTGCCTTGTTAAAATTGTTGCAACATTCTCAAACTCAAAATTATGGATTTTTATTGGATTTCTAATCAGTTAGTAAACCTATATATACCATATATTAAAAAACCACTACTAGGACAATTAACCAAGTCCTTGGAAATTAGTTACTCTCAAGATTGCCTTAAAGTGTCAATAGGATTTAAAGTGTCAATTTCAATAGGAAAGATAAGCTATTGCAGTGATTCCAACGGTGAGATCTAATATCGAGAGTAGTCAATGAGCACCAATAAAAGTTTCCTGATCACGTTTTGTGGTATAATTAAAAATTTGATTTATATTTTTGCACTCTACTGCCGAAGTTTAGGTAAATTTTTTAATCACTTGGACGAGTTCATTAGTCAAAAATATCTATTGTCCAGAATCAAGTTTTTAGACCGGAAGTAAAAATATTTTGAAATGTTTTGTTCTAGAATGATTTGTTTGGGGTTTTATCAGAAAAAATAAATATAGGATAATATTATGCACGTTTTGTTTTTTTGAATGACATTATAGACCGCCTGATTAAGCTAAAATTTACGAAAACGTAAGTTGCGTGAGGATTTTACCCTGGGAGCATCTTCTGATCTGAGGCCAATGGCCGGCATGCAAATTCGAAAAGCAAGTATTTTTGTTGAAAGCGGAACGAAAAACGCGTTAGCCGGGGCTAGAGGCTGAAGGAAAATGAGTTATACAAATATATTCCATACACGCAGTTATTCAGCGCCTTCGTAACTAGACCAATTACCTCAATAGTTGGTTGAAACCATAAAACACTTAAACTTTTTTTTTTTAATTCTCTCAACTCACGTCAGCATTGCAGCTGCGTGATCGAATTATTTCCATTTGTCGTAGCTGATGCTTAAAGCCAGTTTATTGCAAAGGAACTTAACACGAGTTTTATGAGTTCAAGAGAAAATGAGCAACTGCAAATTAATAAATATTGAACTTGGTTTGTTAATAATACTCCATAGAATCAACTTCAACATAAATTCTCCGAAGATATACGAGAACTTGCATTACTCAAAAGCACTTTCGGCATATTTAGCGGAGTGCAAGGAAAAGTAAATGAGTATTAACTGATATAGGCCTATGTTTATATTATAGATAAACACTAGTTTTGTCTAAATAAATAAACCAAAGTTGAAATTATAAACAATATAATGTTTCGAGTATGCTTATTTACCAACACAAGTTTCAATAGAAATTTACGTTTCCTTTTACAGTATATTCAAACAACCTTTAGTTCAATGACAATTATATTCTGATTGTATGTTTCTAATCTCTATAAATATAAGCTGAATTAATAAGGAAAATTCGCTTTTAATAAAACATAAGGTTTTAATCTCTACACCAAAGCAATTTGCAATTTTTAATAAAATGTATTATTCCTTGTAATAAGGTGTATTTATCCTTCGCAATCATCTCTCTTGGAACATGAAACAAATGCTTAGCAAGAGATTTGGATTATTGAAATACGAGTAGTAACGAATTTTCCTTTTAGGCATCAGTAAGTATCGTATGATTGGTTTTATGATTATAAGCAAAACTGTTCATTTAGTTTTTGTTTTACAAAAGTTATCATGTAGTTTCTATGTAATCAAGTTTATTTGGAAATCTTCAGCTTTAATATAATGCACAGAATGTCTCACTAGAATGTTTATTAAGAGGCAATCTTTCTTATTTTCAAAATTTCAGAAGTTTATACATACAAATGAATAGTTAACAAGCAATAACAAATTTGAACCGCTAACGTAAGTTCAGAAGCTGCCCCAGGGTAAAATCCTTTACGTGGATTTTAACCGGGCACTTTTATGGTATTTTACGTTTTGCTCGATTTTAGGTGAACCAGACGGGCTATAAGATCGTGTAAAAACACAAATTGTGCTGAATAATCTCTCAAATTATATATATTTTTTAAGATACAACCCAAAATAGTTTCTTTCTAGTATTAAAAAACAAAACTGCGTACTACTGGTCAAAAAATTGCTTATGGTTGTTGATTTTTTCCTTATCGAACTCGTCCGAGCAACTTAGAAAACCAACGTCTGTATAATATTTTGTCCATGGATATTTTTAATAGTAATATTTTAAAGTTTTAGGGGCTCCAACAGATAATTCTTACGGATCAAATTTTAGCTTGGCATGTGACGTACTCCAAAGAACTAGGTAGAAATAAGTTCAGAGACCTTTTCATAAAATTATTAAATATATTCTGAAATTTCTGAAAACGGTTCCTACAGTAATTACATTGCACAATTTTTAAATACATATAAATCTGATACAGTTAATTTTTAC
>JAGFPH010000620.1:393308-411521 GCA_018207615.1 Philaenus spumarius | reverse complement strand
TTCTTCAAAACTACCGAACGGAATGAAATGAAATTTGGTTTGTAGCTTCCTCTAAGGCCATAAGTGTTCACTAAAAAATGGTTTTAAAAAATTGGAAATTTTGGGGGTTTTGGGGGATCAAAGTTATTAAATCACGATTTCTTCAAAACTACCGAACGGATTGGAATAAAATTTGGTATGTAGCTTCCTCTAGGGCCATAAGTGTTCACTAAAAAAGGGTTTTAAAAAATTGGAAATTTTAGGGGGGTTTGGATGGTAAAAATTACTAAATCACGATTTCTCCAAAATTACCGAACGGATTGGCATGAAATTTGGTATGTAGCTTCCTCTAGGGCCATAGGCGCTCGCTAAGAAAGGGTTTTTAAAAAATCGAAATTTTAGGGGGGTTTGGGGGGATTAAAGTTATTAAATCACGATTTCTTCAAAACTACCGAACGGATTGGAATTAAATTTGGTATGTAGCTTCCTCTAGGTAAATAGGTGCTCACTAAGAAAGGGTATACAAAATTTCGAAATTTTAGGGTGGGTTTGGGGGGATTGTAGTTACTAAAATCATAATTTCAGATCTTTTATTATTTAAGATCTATATAATAAAAGCCAAATACCACTTACTGACTGAACACTTAAAAAGAATACAATTACGTTAAAAAGACTGAAAATACCAACCACCACGGGCAACGCCGTAAGGGTCAGCTAGTATTAGTATAAAACGGTACGAATATACCCAGAGCAAAAATCTAATTAATTATACCTTAAATCCTGTATCAAGATAGAAAATTCTTAACTTGAAATTAAATGTTTCTGTCACAGGTGTTGAAAAAAAGAGGGTCAAAGAATGGAGGATTCTATAAACATTCTTTTACGTGTATTTATACAAATATAGAATAACTTTATATTTATGCATTTACAAATATAAAAACTCGACATACAGTGAATAAATTTAACTTTGATCTGACAAGTCAACCAGTTAATACGTCTAAAGTATATCTTACCTAAGTCCACATGAAATGCACACAAATTACATTAATGGCTACAACGTTACTTAGCTTCAACACATGACTCTTTAGAATAATAATATTGTTGTGATCAGCTGATTTAAAAGTCACAATACTGAAATGTATCAAATAAAGGTAAATGTTAAAATTGGAGATACAAATTTGACAATAGAGTTTCAACTATTGAAAATCATATACTGAAAAAACTTGATTGTCGCATTTACTTAAAGAAGGTAAAGATTTATTATAAAGAACCAAGTAGAAAACATATGTCCTATATATATATATATATATATTGTAACATATATCTTATCTGTCTACAGTACATTTATATTTAAATCAAAAATTAATTTTTTTTCTTGTTTCCTAAACGAGAGAAAATTATATAGAATGTTATTTACAAAATACTTAGATTTTCAAGTCTTCTTTTATCACAAATTATGTTTTTCGACATACCATCTTTTATCATTGAGTCCTCTAATGTAAACACTCTAGAAAATAAACAGGAGGAAGTTGTTAAACATTTCCTGTCTGTAAATAAATATTTCAGAGGGAACGTTTTAGGTTTTTTTTTTCAATTTAGGCATTTGGACGTGGATTTGAGTATTTACGTAGTATTTATTGGACTATTAAATTTAACTGGTATTTCCTGTGGTCGAAAATCGACCAATTTTGTTTGTAAAGTAACGAAATTCAATTTGTTTATCCCATAGTTAGTTTGAATAATAATGTGTAAGCAAATTCTTACATTTCTGTTATGACAAAAAGAGTGTTTAAGGTTAAAAAGGAAGCTTGATGGAATTAACGAAAAATATTTAGTAAACATATGAAATTCCTTATAAGTACAATTAAACTTTTAAATTTCACAATAATAAAAACAATAGGCCTAACTAAAGATAAGTGATAATTTAGTTTGAAAGAGATGGAAACAACGCATTTTTTTTGTACTATCTTTTTTTATTATAACGTACATAGAAGGTAAAGGGATGTTAGCTTATACAGCCATAAATGTTAAAAAAGTGCTCATTTTATTGTTTGAAGCGTTTTTATGATAAATCATGTTTGTATAAAATATGGCCTACACAAATACTTATTTATATTCATTGTCAGAACCAACTTCATAAAATACAGATAAATCAACTGATTAAGATAACCAGCACAGTAACACGATTTTACGTTAGTTCTAGTGTTTTTAAGCTTTCGATGTAGGTAAGCCATAAGTATATCTTAACTTTATTTTCTATATTTAAATAGTTAAGTTCACTGCTGTGGAAAGAGTGCGTAAAGAAATTACTTTAACAAAATCTAACTTGGATAAAAGAGTCAAAGTAAATAGCTACACCATCGTAAAGTATATCACATAGCATATGAGATAATGTACATTAGTAAATTTTTAGTTAACCTAGATGTAATTATTGTAATATAATTTACCGCCCACCCCATGTTAAACGTCCCTATCCCGAGCGGCGTGTAAAGTTCTTGTTTACAAGCTGCATGATATGTAATAGAAGCTCCATGATATGTAATAATGCATGTTATTTCATTACAACCCGCTACTAGTTCGAGAAGTGGTCGCAAGAGCGCTAGTAGTCAGCGTCAGCTGTTTAATTTGAAACAATCAATTTTGCCATAACTGAGTTGTTGTTTTCGTACAAACGTAACCTCAGTTTATTGTTTTAATATAACGGCCTATTATAGTTGATGAAAATGAGTGAATCTGAAGAAAGTCTACCTTCAGACATAGAAGAAAGTGCTAATAAAGCTGTAGGTAATGTAATACCACTTAAGTCAAAACTAAGATACTTTCATAAAATAATAAATGTGTATTTAGTTGTAATGTCTCATTGTTATTTATATGCCTCGTTGTAAGAGGGGGGTGCTGACTTAGGGGGGGGGGGGGGGGGTGGTAAAGTTGTGTACGTACCTAAAGCTGTAAGCGCCATGACAGCCTTGGGCTTTAACGCACTCGTGCTACGCACTCGTGCCCTCAAACTTCGCCCTCGGCTTGTAATTAGCGCTCTTACAGCTTAAGGTACGTAAATAACTATTATGTCAATAGATTCTTACATTTAACTGAAAAAAGTAAAAAACACTATTGATTTCGACTTTAATTCAAGCGTTATTTTCAACTCATTTTGAAAAAGGCCTGGAACGAAACTGATCTAATTGTACTAACTTAATATAAAATCGAATATAGTGTTGTATTTAAACTGTATCTGATTATTAAGTACGTTATGTGGTCGTGTTTTTATGGCTTTGTACATATGGGACTGTTATAGTGTGTCCATTTTTTTGCCTTTAGTGCATTTCCTTACAATCTCCATGCCATTTTTTATACGTTTGGTCAAATAATGTGAGTCAATCAGCGTTCAGCATACGTAGATGTGTTTTTATGGCTTTGTAAATGTGGAACTGTGGAACTCGAAACTAGTCAGATCCAGTATCAGTAAAGGGAAATAATAGGACCATTATTTTGAATGTTAGTAAATCAATTTAAAATGTTTACAATAATGGTCCAGGAAGAAGGATTCAAAGAAATGAATGGACTTTTTTTATTAGTCATATCCTATTTTTAGGTTAGGGCTACTCCGTGCTTTCTTTAATGTAGGTCAACAACCATTTTAGCATTGCATGATTCCACCTGTTGATTCTGCTTTCACTGAACATATTATTGGGAACCCCGTAAATGCACATATATAAACACTTACATTGAGATACTACACTTTTGTAATCAAAATAGATACTGTACATGGTTCAGTGAAAGAGTTTAAGATCTACAAAAGTGTCAAATCGTATGACGACAATAACTACCGTACAAAGTAGCTGTTTAGTTTAGTTTATCAAAAGGAACCTAAAAAGTTTAGATGGTGTACAAAAACAAACTTAATCCGTTTAGCGCTATAAATTATATGTTCTGTACTTTTTTAATTAATGTGTTTGTGTTTTTCAGAATATATGACGACCTGAAAAGTGAGAATATGTACTTTAAAATGAGAGTACGGTCT
Source organism: Philaenus spumarius (assembly GCA_018207615.1). NCBI lineage: Eukaryota > Metazoa > Arthropoda > Insecta > Hemiptera > Aphrophoridae > Philaenus > Philaenus spumarius. Next base: position 407,521 of record JAGFPH010000620.1, on the reverse strand, counting down.
CAAAACGAGTCGTAAGTAGTACAGCATAACTAAGTCACTCGACAGACTAAATATCAGGTGAAATGCTTTAGAAATGTATAATATTTTCCTGTATAATGTATATGTATATACTAGCTGACCCGTGCGAATATTTCGCAAGTTCGGAGTAGGCCTACATTTACCTGATTTAACACGTTGATTTAATTCAGTTAATTAAGTTTATTTATTTACATTGGTTTATAAATAAGAGTTTCCCTATACAACCTTACAGTGTAAACAATCTAACTAACAGCTGTCATGCTAGTTAAACAGATGGTTAGTAGATGGCGCCTTTCATTAGGAACATACAGAGTGTAATATAAAAGTTATTTAAATCAATTTTTGTTATTAAAACATGAATTTTAAGCTGTTTGTCTATTTTTCCCGTGTAGTGGTTAAGGAAAGCTTTAAAATTATGCCTCATTCATGTAATTTGATGATGTATTAAGGAAGTTATGGCGTACCGACAAAAAAATAGTCTTGAGAAATAATATATGCGACTAGCTGACCCGTGCGAATATTTCGCAAGTTCGGAGTAGGCCTACATTTACCTGATTTAACACGTTGATTTAATTCAGTTAATTAAGTTTATTTATTTACATTGGTTTATAAATAACAGTTTCCCTATACAATCTTACAGTGTAAACAATCTAACTAACAGCTGACATGCTAGTTAAACAGATGGTTAGTATAGATGGCGCCTTTCATTAGGAACATACAGAGTATAATATAAAAGTTTTTTAAATCAATTTTTGTTATTAAAACATGAATTTTAAGCTGTTTATCTATTTTTCCCGTGTAGTGGTTAAGGAAAGCTTTAAAATTATGCCTCATTCATGTAATTTGATGATGTATTAAGGAAGTTATGGCGTACCGACAAAAAAATAGTCTTGAGAAATAATATATGCGATAATTTTGATAACATTTTAGCAGAAGTGCCAATAAAATAGTAGTTTGACATCAAGGAGTAGCGACCTACGATATAAATTATTGTAATTTCAATCTACCTAAACCTTTTAGTGAAATTCAGTATGGTTTTTTGGTTAGTAGCAACACTGAGAAAGCTCTTCTTAATTCTATGCGCAGAGTGATGGAGGGGATAGATAAAGGGAAATGTGTGAGTAGTTTGTTTTAAGATATAACTAAAGCTTTTGACTGTGTTTTCTTCTGAACATTTTATAAAATTGTGAATTTAGAGGTGTGGTCTATAATATTGGTTCTTTAGATACCTTACAGACAGGGAACAGTGGTCGTCTGACTTGGAATTATAAGAAAAATAAAATATATAGTAACCCAAGACCTCAGTGCTTGGACCTATATTGTTTATAATTAATTCATGTTAATAGTTTGTGTAAAAGTAGGCTAAGGGTAGTATTTATGCATTGCAGATGACACCGCGTTGTGCTACAGCAGAAACACAATGCAAGACGTGGAAACTACCATGCAAGCTAATCTTAACGCCTTGAGGTGGTGGTTTTCCAAATATTTTATGGTTTTAAATAGGGATAAAAGTAGTTATATAAATTTTAATCTGATAGGAGAGTCTAAATTTAAAATCCCTATTTTATATAAATGTATGGATTGTGTGGTCGGAAATTCAATGTGCTGTTCATGCAATGAAATAAAACAAAATAATTCATTTCAGTATTTGTTAGTGGTTTTGGATGAACGTATAACGTGAAAAATGCACATTGATAATTTAAATTCTAAATTAAACAATATTTTACGTTTATTTTTTTACTTAAAATATGTCGTCCCGGGAAGAGTTTTACGAAAAAATGATTCTCCCACGGTCCATTGTAGGTTGGAGTATGGGATCTGTTGTTGGGTTGGAACGTTTATTACCAATCTTAGGGCTTTGATGGAAATACAGAAGAGGTTCATACGAGTTATATTAAATAAAACGAGAATGGTGCCAGTTTAGTAAAATCTAGTTATCAACTACTACAATATTATCTTAAACCAATATTCTGCTCTCATGCCTGTCGGGAAGAGTTCCCGCTAAAACCGCCATGTTTTACCCCCGCACATCCCTACCTACAGTCTGTCTTAGATTGGATACCGTCCATGACGCACCAGTGTTTTATTACCGCCGCTCTCGCCATAATCGTTTTTAGTAAAAAAACACCGTCTTCAAATCTTAAGGAGTTGGGCAACACTATAACGATTAGTTTACTAATTGGACTATTTCTAGTAATTCAGATTGATTTCGTCACTCACCAGAACTACGGTTCGTATTATTTTCGCTATAAACTTTAATCGCTTAGCTCGCGTGGCCTTCCGCCATCTTGAACAAAGATTCTAAAGCTGACATTAAAATAAACCGAATATTTAGTAAATGTGTTTATCTATGTGTTGTGATAAGTGTATGTAACTGTAGTGCGTGGACATTTTCTTCAAACCATCAACCATCAACTGCAACCAGCGTGCACGCTTGGCTAGGACATCCATCCACACCGCTCCAGTGATCTCAAGGTACGCCAGATTTACATTTTAGTTTAACACGGATAAACACTTATATTTCAACTATTCGAATCTATAGTATTATCCAGAGTTCATAATCTGGATTGGTCCCTCGGTTCTAAAATATTTTGTTTATAATTGTGATTATCCTAACTTGATTACATTGCTTCAACATTGTTCTATATTATAGTTTTTAAAAATTTCATTAAATCCCGTACAGTGCCATCTGTACAATTGTTTCGATGTCTCTCCGTATTACCTCTTCGTTATTTGTTTATTGAATTTACAAAGTCCATAAAGTATTTTACACCAGGAGTCAAGGTTCATCATTTTTTTTACAACAGAATTGATTATGTGTAAGATTTGAAAACAAAGCTAAGGTACCCAGTACCCAAAGCAAGGTTAACAATTTAATTCAATTTCTTCCCTGTAGTTACTCCTAGACTCTATAATAAACTGCCAGACAAAATTTAAAAAATGTAGTACTCTAAACAAATATTTGATCCTGCTAAAGAACTGCCTATTGAGCATTGACGATGCAGAGGGTTTGTTGGATGTGGTCATGTGATAGAACAATGTCGTGAGAGGGGGTGAGTCTGTGTGAGAGAGACTGGTCTGGAAGGGTGGGTGAGTTGGTGTGTGGAAAAGAATATGAATGTGTACTGTGTAATTAAAATGTATGTACAGTAAAATGTTGATTATTTATCGTATAAATAACCTCTTCTGTAATTATTGTTTAACCTTTTATTGTTTATATAATCTTTTATACGAGTATAATTAGTTCTACTGTGAAATATTTGTATTAGTTTTTGAAGTTTGTTTGTTAATTTGTCTTGCATTTTTTCTCCGCTATTTGTATGGTTTTGCCCTTATGTTTTGTATTTTTGAATGTAAGTTTAACTGCTCCCATAACCCTTTCTTTACTCTTTTTTTATAATTTAATTAGATGTTACTTCTGCAACCTCAAAACGAGCTTGCCCTAGAGATTAAAAAATAGTTTATTTCATATTCTGTGTTACTTTGTTTAAAAGTTAAAGTCCATATTATATTACAGGTTGTTATTTTATTTTACACTTATATTGCGTAGTTATGTTCTAAATATTTTATTTTATTTTGTATGTGGTTGTATATATTTTCAGGAAATGAAATAAATATCTATAAAATATATATATTGCTTGATGTTTTGTAGACAAGATACATTTTCTTACTCAGATACATAAATTATGCATCCTGATTACGAGCAATACCTCTGAAATTGGTGCATGTTTATTTATTTGTACCCGTTAGTTGTAAAGTATTTATAAATCAAATGTTTGTTAAAAATATTTGTTTAGTGTCAAGTATGGAGGTATAAGGGTGCGCTAGAAGTTCACTACACTAAATATCATCAGGAGTCATTCACCAAAACATAAATAAAGTAATTGCTTCTTTTAACACTAACGATAAAATATTGATCAAGTAACGGATTAAAACTACAGAAACTAAATAGCATGGTAAAAAGATACACATTAATTCCAAGTTGATATTATCTTACTGTTTTTCTATACAAAACAAAATAAAATACTAACAAGAGTAGGTAATTAGTTTTTCACCATGAAGTTTCATTTTGTGTTCCTCGTTGATTAAAGAGAACACAACACACACTTAGAGCAGGCAACCTAAAGATGGCTCATTTGCATATTATGCTACAAAACATTACAATATATTACATTGTGTGGAGATATGGTTCGTTAATAAAAAGGAACAAAGCACATTTATTTGCAGTAAAGAGAGGGTTTGTTTCAGTATATAGCATCGCTGGATATGTATCTTTGTCTAACTGCACGTCATCCGTCGTTGCCACGATTTTATAACTAGCTTCTTGTCTGTCTGTTCACTACTACAAATTTGGCAATCAATTCTAAACTAACACACTTCCCGATGAGCAAGAGATTTAAAACTTAAACCATATTTGAGAACTGCAACACCATGCAATATTAACTTGCTTACTTGTCTGTTCGGTATTTTTTTTTCCACGGAAAACAATTAAACAGGTTGATATTTTATTGTTAAATAGATATAACATGATGTGTATACTTCAGAAATGATCTGGTAAAGAAAAACTTAAATAAACCTGTATTTGCCACATGTTCCCAGTCATAATGTCATCAAAATGTTTAAAATCCATTTTAAAATGTCCACAACACAAGACTAAAAAGCCGAAAACAATGATTTAAATATGTATATATGTATATTTTTTTTAATATACCAGATTTTAAAAATTACAAAATAGTTTCTAATGAAATTTTATGATTGAATTTTTAATATCTATGAAGATTTAAAACGAAAAACGTGGGGAGAATGCTGATTATTATCCTTACTAAATAATAGTAAGGAGAGTAGATAGTTACTTTTTTTTCAAACTAACACAGCAGTTTATATCATTTGCAGCGTGGTAAAACTGTAAATGACTTTAAATGCATAAAATAAAATTATTGCATGCACCCCACGTTTTGTGTATTAAATCTTACAAACATTTTCATAGCTATATTAAAACATCAATCAAACATTTTCAGAACAATCTGTATTGGGTTATAAATCTTTATGGTTCTAGCATAAATTATTTTGTACTTTTTAGTCAGTTATAAAAATATAAATTCAGTTCCCCGGGGGTATATTTATCTCGTGTATGTTTTTACAAAAGGTCCAATATAATGTTTTTCAGTTTTTTTCAGTATAATCAAAAAGCGATATCACTTTACTATTTAAATACTTACATACTAGTTGTTTCCAATGTGCAAATTGTTCTTAGATAAATTGTTCTTTAAATAATAACTACATTATTGAAAAATTCAGATTACATACACTTTTGAACTAAATAAAACCCCTGATTTTGTAATATTCACATTTTTCGATTCATGTTCTTAAAAGGGCAAACGTGGCCTTTGGCTTACATTTGCCCTTTTGCCAACAACGAAATTTAAAGACTTAATTATTCGTCCTACCGTGTTTATCATAAAGTAAACGTTACAATACTAATTTCAAAAATAAATAAGTAAAAAAAAAAGAAGATCACAAACAGTTATTTTAAGTTTGGAGAAAAACCAAATATTAAAAATCTGAATTTTTTAAAGATTTAACAAAATTTTTAAATAAAAACACGTACAGAAAAAACATATATAACTAACAAACAATTAAATCTGTTTTATTTAATAATTTTAAAAAGTCGTTATTATAATTGACCGAGCGAAGCGAGGTCTCCGTTTTAAGTCGACCATTCGGCATTTTGTCTGTGTGCCTGTATGCCTGTATGTCTGTATGTCTGTGTGTCTGTCTCACGATTACAGCCAAACGCTTTGATCGATTTTAAGGTTTTTTTTCATGAATGTTCCGTATTCCTAGGCTTAGCCATGTATATATACGTTTTTTTTCCATTTTTCATTTTTAACCCCTTAAATAAAAGAAAAATGGTGGCTAGACCGTTTCTCTCAGTGTAAGCTTTTTTCAAAGCCAGTTTGTGGCTTAACCGTAAGTCGAATTTAAAAACTTATTAAATTTTGCCGGTAGCAAATTAAATTTTCAACAAAATTGTAAACCTGATTTTTTCCGTATCTCTAACGGTAAGCTCTAAAAATGGCCGCAAACTTCAAATTTGTTAAAAATCGTCCAAGTTTTTTTATTTTAACCATGTTTTTATACGTTTATTCTAAACCAATTAAAAAGTATTACATAGCTTATTTGTAGATAAAGGTTCATAGAATTCATATATGCCAGTAGAGAAAAATGATTGAAGTAAAATTTAACAAAGTTATTTGCTCAAGAAACAATCATGTTCAGTAACGAAAGGAAAAAGTTCAACATTAGGTCTACATAAAAAGTAGTAAAACCTTTTTTGTAATTTTTTTCATTAATGTAAAAAGTTTCGTAATTTAGTTCTAAATAGAACTGTAAAAAAATATTTTTTAATTTCAAATTTCTTATTTTGAAAATACAAGTTTTTATGTTCGTACTACAAGACTGCTAACAAATCTAGGACTTTTTTGAATAGTAATTTAGGAATATATCCATTGCCCAAAATTGAAGTATTATTATTAGAAAGTGTAGAGAATAAATCAAAGAATAATTGAACTGTATACTTGTAATATATTATTTTAGAAAAGTATTTTATATAGCTTTGCTTGAATTGCAAAATGAGATGAAACAAATAAAACCTCGCGGCGATAAAGGACATACAAAAAATGACCGTTGGACAGCATGGATAGTGAATTGGTACATGGGTTGAGATCACGACGCTTTGATTTCATTATTTCTAATATTGTAATATGATATGAAACTGTAAATAAATACATTCTAAAGTTTTAGTTATTTAAGTATGTAATTTCACTGTGGAAAGGTCCCGAATCACTGATATATAATAAGTTAATAATAAAATATTACCTTTTATGTCCGTCAAGTGATCTACTGAATGCGAAAAAGCACACTACTGCGGTTTCAGATGAATATCACTCATCCATTTTCAGGTGAAATTATTACTCCTATGAGGTCGTCATGAATATTAAGCAACTGTTAAACATATAACAGCACACAAAACAAAAACACACAAACAACGTACACATTTACACAATTTTGAACACCCGTCTCATGTGGACATAACGGATTAAAGATCAAGAAAAGAAAAAAAACGAGAACTAGAAACCCCGGAATCACGGGAATTTCAAAATAATGTTTCAAACCTTCTGCTTTCTTCCTTACTGGCACACTATTTTTAACCTAAGGTCAAAACCACATTTGTTATGTCAACGAGCGAGGTCTACTCTTCACAGAACTACTAGTAATTAATTATTAATCGGATAATACACAAGTCACAAAAAATCACAAACAAAACGATAGTTAATTGAGGATATGTATCAGCACGATACACGACAGCTTTGCGAGGGAAGCAGACATCGGGCAAAAGTGGGGTTTGCCGAGTTTGACTAAAGGTATCTTTCTTTCTTAACCGATCGTTTGAGGACCCATTAATTGGCCCAATTCCTACCTGCCTACCCTACGCGTTTTCACGAATAATAATTATATTTTGTGATTTTTTGACAAACATGAAACATATATCCTACTTAAATTATCTAATTATAATGACTTAACATATTAATTCATTTATTTTAAATATTTAAATAACAAAATATATTTTCCTTTCATTTTATGCATTTTTTGGGGAACGTCCCAGGCGGGCCCTTTTGCTCCACCCTTTCATTGGCCATGGCTCAACACACGAAACGAAATATTACAGGTGAATGGAATTTGGTTAATGTGAATGTTGACATTTGCAACTTTTTTTCAAGCGTAACAATCTGAATAATAAATAATTGTTAAAACCTACTGGATTATACGTTATGGTTTTGTCTCTGCAACATACAAGAAATTAACTTAGTACATTTCCTACGGACTACTTTAAATTAGCCATTGTACTTTGTGGAATTTATTTATAATGACGAAAATATATTCTTCGAATGTATTAAGTATTTTATTGAAACTACCTGAGAAGAAACTGCCTTGTAAAAATAATTGTCTTATAATAATAATAATCTGAGAAAAAAATTATAGATTGAAGGTTTAGCGAGATGCGGACTTAAAAATATAAACATGTTTCTGATATTTTCGTGATGCTTCTTTTATTTGAAAATATACGTAGACTGAGACAACCACGGGTTTAAATTACAATTTATGACATACAAATTGTGTATAATTTTTTGTTGTTTTTTTTTTTTAGACAGTTTCTGTTAAAGCAACTATTGCAATTAAAGTAATTTTTAAAATCTAAAGAATCTTATAAAAACTCATTTCTACAGTTTTATAAAGTTTTCATTTCTACAGTTGTCATTCTCAGTTGTTATACTTCTTTTAGGTTGTTAATCAGATTTTATATTTCAGTTCAGTTGTTTTATAGATTTCCCGCCATCAGTAAAGTGTATAGGTTTTTTTTATATATATATTATAAAAGAAAAAGTAAAGGTTTTTATTTTTCTATTATAAGGCGTAAATTTACTTTACGACTCAAAGCTGATATGTTTGCAGAAGAGCGAAATTTTTTTGAAAACATAGGTAGTGTTGCCAACCTAAACACATTCTACTATTTAATGTTGAATGCTGGTAAACATGTTCTAACTAAAGACTGTAAGTTAGAATTATAGGCTATTGTTGTAAGTTTGCCTTTCTATTATACAAAAAAACAACTTAATTGATGACAGATAATTATAAATGTTCAGAATGTGGAAACACTAGAACAGGCTTTTTTTATTTTCATAGATTAAAAATAGATGAACAATTAATTATTACGAACAGAACTAAAATTTTACTTGCAAGAGATTTGAGTGTCAGGACCAGCACGACGTCTCTCTGGGAGTGTTTGGAGGCAGTTAGGAAACACATTTAAACTTTTTAATGATTCTTTAAGGATAGTTGACAATAATTGAGTTGAAAATTTAAATTGGTTGCAGTGTTTTGGGTTCTCGTAAATTACGTATACATTAAAAATTAGTAATTATTATGGGTAATTAAAAAGATTTAGTTAACATTAAATGAATACGAAAGGTGTATAACTGACAGATACAGATTTGTCATACTAGTGAAAGTATTGACAATGAATGTAGTGTTTGTTTACCTTTCTACAACTTATATACTATTAGTGATAACTTAGTTTAAAGCAATCAATTTATTTTAACATAAAACCACTAAATTTTTAAAAATATTACATTTAATTAGCAAGTAAATATGTTAGCGTAAAATTTCAAATGAGAGAACGTTGGAGTTGTAATGGGACTTTAAAACATTAGTAAGTATTATAATTTATGGCAGATAATTTACATTACTTTATACATACTATTTACTAAAGCTGGATTTGACCAAATCATGCCGTATTTGGAAGGAACCTTGTGTATTAAATATGGCAGCCATTATGCTCCTGGATCAACACATACACATTAGAATTTTCTGATCAGTGTGCTCGGCTTCAACCTAGTTATTGATATCGATTGCTGCTACTTTTTGAACAATCGTTTCCTCAAGTTCTTTAATTGTCGTTGTTTTTAACGTAACCCTGTCATACAGATATCCCCAAAATCATAATTATATAGGGTTAAAATAACGATATCTGAAAGGCTAAATCACTACAAACTGTCTTTCAGAGTTAAGCGATTTAAAATTTAAAAAAATAATTAATATATCCCGATTTATCGCTCAAAGATGCATGTATTTTGTTTTCAGAATAAACTAAAAGTAACTGAGATGTCATAATAATTAATGAATTTTCATAGGAAAGATGACATAATTATTGCAGTAACTCTTATGGTGAGATCTAATGTCGGGAGTGGTCAATGAGCAACGATCATGGTTTATGGGTGTCTTCTATACGAATGTTCTCGCAATCTAACGTCCGCATTTTAAGTCCGATTTAGTCCCAAGTTAGTACACACGTTGGTTTTACAAGTCACTCAGTAAAAGAAAAACGAACAACCAAAACTACGTTTTTTGACTGGAAGTAATAATTCATTTACATTTTTCGTACTAATATTAAACTTGTTTTGTGGTTTACATCAATAAATGTAGGAAATTATTCTGCACATTTTGTGTTTTAACACGACTTCATTGCCCCGTCTGGTTCTCTCAAAATCTATCAAAAATTAAAATACGATAGACGTACACAGTTGAAATTTATGTGGTGATCCACGAGTTTGTCTTCTGCGAGCGAAGCGAAAACTGCAATTTCGAGTATAAAACTAGCAAAGCGCAGTCCATAATACGAGGCCGCAATATTAGTGTGCAAAATTTACTGGAACGGAGCAGAGCGAGTGCCGGTGCTGCCAGGTTGTAAACAAATTTTACTATTATATTTCGTACATGGAAGCAGCTATTCAGCGCCTTGCCTTAGTGATTATACCAACTTCCCGAATAGTTAGTAAATCCATAAAACATAATAATATTATAAACTTTTTTTTTTTTAAATCGCTCAACTGCGTGTTGGAATAATTTTTTTTAACGTACCTTTCTTTTGATAGGCGCTGTATTTCCTTTAAAATAACAATGAGATACTATTTTCATAATAAAAATAAACGAGTTTGATTCTCAGACAAGTTAAGGAATAAAAAAAGAAAACTACTTCACGTCTGCACGGAAAGTAGTCATGTTGATCGAGACAGGATAAATGTTGTTGAAAACCAATGTTATTTATTTTAAGACGAATGATTTAACTCACGAGAGCGATAGATTGTTCCCAATAGATTGAATTTGTATATTCCAAAATATTTCAGAGCTATTTTTGTATTATCCTCTGGTAAAACATGTATTGTGCCGTCTACGAGATTTAGAATAAGAAAACGTACTGGGGGCCATTACGACTACACATGTTTTATTTTTATGTTATTAAAATTCAAGTAAAATCCCAATTTAAATTACTTTACTCGCTTACCTTATGTTCCTGAAATTAGAAACCTGAAATGTTCATTCACAGTTAAACACAATTAATACAAGATGAAAAATTCAAATAAACAATCTTGTTTATTGAGAAAAGATTTATATGCCCTTAGATAAAAAAAAATATATGCCCTTAAATGAAACTTTTGTTTTTATATAAAGTTTACAATTCAGAAAATATGTATTAGTTACAAAAATTTAATTAAAACCCTCCCTTTGAATATAAAATTTAAAAAAAAATTCCTCCCCTTTCTTAGTATAACAGATTTAAGGTTTGACATTACAATTACTACAGAACTGTAAAACAACCTAATGAAGTTATGACTTTTTCAGCCTTAAAAAAATAAATACATATATATATATATATATATATATATAATTTTATGGTAACTTAATTATATATTTTATTGATTAAAGACAAGCTTGTATATAGATCCTTTTTAAATTTAATTTATTTTATGTTTGAATTTTTATGTGGGCCAACTGCATTACAAAAATAAATTTTTAAAAAATAAACAAAAGAAAATAAACAAACTAATTGAATAAGAAATTATTTAATTATATTGTGACATCACCAAAAAAAAAATATATATTTGTGGTAATTTTGAAGAGTCCTTGGAGGACTGAAGTTTCAAAAATTTGCATGCGCTCCTCCCAATATTAATAATAAAACTTAGCCTATAATTTAAGTGAACAATGTTAAGGGGTTTAACCTAAACCTTTAGAAAAGTTTTAAATTTGCACTGTTCGACGTAATTTATAAGCACTCATGAACACACACGGATTGTTTTATTAGCTGCAACATAAATTAACACATTTTCGAAGAGCAGTATTCTAGGTAGAATAACTGATGGGCAGTTGGAAAGTTATTTTATTTTTTTGTTTTTTTGTTGACGGTATCTGTTGTACCCACAACTTGGACCAGTCGTTGTAACTAAAATGTTCAAAATAAACAAAACAACCATTAGTTTTGTTTTAAGACAGCATTACTTAACAACATTCAACATTTAGCATGTTCAAATTGGCCTAAAGTTAGAATTATAGGCTTGTAACAAGTATAAGACTTGCAAGTTAGAGTTGGAATAAAACGTGGAACTTGACTTATGTTTTAACTTCCTCAAAACTCGTTTTTTTTATATATAACTTACCCATGTTGGAAGTACGTTAAGTTACTTTTAATAAGGTTCATAACAAACTGCAAAGTTCACTGCTTAAGGTTCATGATATAGGCTATTTTCTTTTAGAATAGGTAATGTCAGTATTTGAGAATTAATTGTTCTTTAAAGTTGTTGAAACTGCATTATTATTATAGGCTTTTAGTTGAAATTTAAATAGACTGGTTGAAACTTAAGTTAGGCTAAGGTGAATTTACACTTAGACTATATTAAAAATATTATGCACTTAGGGCTGGCAATTACTTAAAAGATATTACTTACAGATATTAAAACATAGTTTACTTGAAAAACCGATTTTTTTACAGACCTTATAGGTTTTAAAACATATTTGAGTTTATAATAAGACTAACAGATAATCTACATAATAAGAAAATCTCAGGTTAGACGTTTCAAATACTAAGCATAGCGAGCAACGTATTTTAATGTACCTGGTGAAGAATTGTTTAATCCATTTAGTCAAGAATTAGGCCTACGGAATCACTGGAAACCGCTTCAACTTGATCGTCGATACAGACAATAAAGACTGACTGAACGTTTCAAGGTCTATCAGCTGTCCGCCAAGGTTCAACGTACATTGCTCACTTGATAAGGAAAATTGGTTTTAAAGGAACGGGAATCTGTAGACAGTGCTATTTAGATCTATGGTTGTTCTGATTTAGTCGCGAGATCGAAGGCATAGCATTGATCATTTTTTAGCGCGCTATTTGAATTAACGTCACAGTATTATTATATTTTTTACACAATTGTATAATTTAGAATTATCTTAACACGCCCACCTTATTTATTTTAATTTGAGTTGTTACCATAATTTTTAATTTTTTGCATTTCTATTTATTTTTATTTGAGGTAAAAACATGATGAGAACTTATTCATAGTGCGACGAAAATCTACAGCACGAAGTTTTAAAGTAAAATTGTATCAAAGATGTGTCATGCTTTATTGATAGATTTTAATAATTATAAATTCTACAAAGAATTAAAAAAAAATCTGAATCGGATATTTTGATTTGAGGACATTTAAAAGAATAAATTCTAACCGTGCTTGTGTACTGACATTTTATTTCTCTTTGAAGGTTTAAAATGGTATCCGTGGTTTCTATTTTATACTGTTATTAAAGGATGTATTTTTTATAATTAAATTTTTGATTTTATTTATATTTCAAAAGATTTAGAATTACAAATGTCCTCTCAATCTTTGATTGTCTGATAGACGGTTATTTTGTATAAATGGTATATCAAAATTGATCTGTGTTCCCTACTTTTTTTGTTTACTACGTGGTTATAAAAGGAGTATTAATTTAAATTTAAGATAAATCATTTCGAAAATTTATAAATTTGTTACAATCAAAACCTTCAGCACTAGAGTGATAAATAAGTGATTTGAATGGGTGAAAAGCAATGTCTACTTAAAAACTGTACACTATGCAAAACCTTTCTGGGGGGGACTTCATTCAAATCTTATCGGAGGTACATGCAGTACAAAACCAGACAACCGTAGTATCACAAAACTGCTTATTGATTATGTATTAATCGCATAACGCTAAACATAAATGATATGAAGGGTGCTAAAATTGGTTATAGCATAATCCTTACAGAAAAAAACAGAAACAGGGTAAAATAAACTGTCCATAAATGTTTGCAATTTGCTCAAAGCACGGAGCTATCAAGGATCCAATACCCTTCCAACGTTCTTATTGCTACAGATTTGATAACGTCATAAAGGCGTTGGAGATCTGAATGCTGGTTTTAGTGTAACGTCAAACAGAATATGAATTTTAATATTATAAAAAATGAATTTTTATTGGAGATAACTGGTTTGGATTAATCATTTACTCACGAGCTATAGTCACGTTTTATTTGCAGGGAGTAAAGCTAACATGCAAGTCCAATAATCAATTATTTGCTTTTTTTCGTACCGTGGTAACAATTTTTAAGCGAATCGTATAAAATAAATGAAAGCACATCTAACCTATAATATACGTTTATATCTTTCAGTAAAACATAAACAATAACTGTATTGTTTTTTTTAACTGGTTTAACGATAAATCTATAATTTATAAATCAGTACAGTTGAATTCTAGAAATATAAATTACAAATATGTAGATATAAATA